>JAUZND010060063.1:6720-18302 GCA_034780555.1 Coelogynopora nodosa
GCCTTAGGATCGGTATGATTGGAACTAGTAGGCCATAGGATCGGTATGATTGGAACTAGTAGGCCATAGGGCATTTCCTCTACCCTTTGTCATTCATTGTCATGATTCTACAGTTCTCCCTCCACCTTCAAGTGTAACTTAATTTTAGTACAACCCTTACTATATTTGTTATTTATTTATACTATAAATAATATATTTGTAGTCCGCATATTCTTAACTTAAATTCCATTAAGCGTTCAACATTTCATTCATAAAGCACAGATTATAGATTTTCAAATATGTATCATACTGAGTAGATTATACTTTCTTAGGGTTAGTACCTCTTATACCTTATTATAGGAAGCTTATACCTCCTAAGGCTTTCTCGAAAATTGACAAGGATTCCTGAAACGCTAAATGAAGCCAGATAGCGGAAGTAGTATTCTGAATTAAAATGTTCAGTCTTTAATATTTATAAATAGATTTTTTAAGGATGCAAATTTCTGAAGAAATTGCTTTTTTCTATAACATTTATAAAAACCTAAAACTTGAATTCGTTTTACAAAATTATTTGTGTCCATTATATGTTATATTTTTTATACATTTCGTATGACGTATATATACACGTGAAATATCCAGTTACTATATATACTATATATATAATTATTTAGTTAAATATAAAAAAAACGTTTAATACATTTTTTTTATTTCGAGAACATGTAATACGTATTTTATGTATAAAATATAAACTGTTATTTATTATAAATTTTAGTTATGTTCTTAGATATTTAAATATTTTGCGCGTAAAGTTGATTTGTTTAAATATTGTACTTTATTGATTTTTATAGCAGCACAATATTTGTAAACCTTTGTTTGGTACGTGATCTTGGTCAATTGATACTTTACAAATACGGAGTTGTTTACTTCTTTATTAATTTATAAGCTAAAATAAACCACACAAAAAAATGTCTTTGAAGAAACTGAGCATAGATTCTGTTGATGTAAAGGACAAACGTGTTCTAATTAGGTAAGTAATACATTCATTGAAAATTTCATGTTTTTGTTTGATAAAATGTTATACTTATAGAGGCCCACATTGCTACCAATTTGAGCAAGTGTTAAAGACTTACATTTTTTGACAAGAGATATTTCGTATTTTTACTATCTAAAAGACTGTAAACATATTCCATGTTTTTCACTTTTAAAAATTATTTTTTTACCTGCATTTTGATTCTTTTCTACCTTCATGGTTTTACACTGTTAAAGATATTATAGCCACAATATTGAAATATGGAACACCTGTTGTCTAATAATTATGTTTAGTTTGCTGTACCTGTACCTGCATTATAAGCAATCTGTATTCCTTGTGTTCTTTTAATCGAGTATGTTGTTCTCTTTTGGTTTACCCAATATATGTATCATTACAAATAGAACAAGTTAATTCATATAATGTTATTCTCTTTGCAAAATGCATTAGATAGGGTACAGTTTTTTGTTGTGTAAGTAGGTGGCTTTAGTGTAAACATGAGAATATTAATTTATCATGTAGTTTGGTTCCTGATATAAAAATAGGAGTGATATGAATTTGACTTTATCTTTAACAAAGAATTTGTTTAACATCTTTTGAGTGTTGGGCATTAAAGTATGGAACATTTTAGGATACAACTGTTTTCAAGTTTTAATTTAAAAGAATGTGGTTGACTACATCTAAATTTTAAATAATTCTTTAGAATTATTATGATTTAATTTATTCAAAATTTCAATATAATCTACAACATTCTTTTAAATCAAAACTTGCAAATAGTTGCATTCTAAAAGTTCCATACTTTAATGCCCAACACCCAAAAGAAGTTAAACAAAATCCTTGGCAAAGTCAAATTCATATCACTCCTATTTTTACACCAGGAACCAAACTAAAAATAGGAGTCAATATGAATTTGACTTTGACAAAGAATTTGTTTAATTTCTTTCTTTCAAGTGTTGAGCATTAAAGTATGGAACATTTTAGGATACAACTGTGTTCAAGTTTTGATTTAAAAGAATGTGGTTGATTATATCTAAATTTTTAATAATTCTTTAGAAAAATTATGATTTTATTAAATTAAAATTTAGATATAATCCACAATATTCTTTTAAATCAAAACTGGCAAATAATTGCATCCTAAAAGTTCCATAATTTAATGCCCAACACCCAAAAGAAGTTAAACAAAATCTTTGTCAAAATCAAATTCATATCTCTCCTATTTTTACATCAGGAACCAAACTATATGTTAAATTAATATCCCCATGCTTACAGCCACACATGTGATGATATGCCAACAATTAATTGGGATTGTGGATGGATATCTCGATGTTCTAAATTTGTACAGAAATAACATTATACAATTTTATGTATTATATCTAGCTATAGTTATCAACCTAATTATCTATATTGCTAATTTATTTTTAAGATTGATAAATTCTAATTTTTCCAACAATTAATATAATTATTTTGTTTGAATTTAAAATATTTTCTCATATTTTAAATATGAGTCCATAAATTTATAATACTTTTATTCATTTTATAGTGTTTAAGGAAGTTATCTGAAATATATTTAATTGTAATTTTAACCATCAAACTTTTTAAAATTATATTATATATAGTAATCATTAAGATAATAATTATTAATATACCATCAAGTACATATATGTGTAGACCAACCTTAAATTTAATGAAAAATCATAATTAAAGGGGATTTTTACTTTTTATTTTTATTATTTGTCAGAAAATATTGTATTATAATAATTATGTAACAGTAATTATTTTCTAAGGGTAATAAAATCTTATTATTGAAGAAAATTTAATCATTTAAATGTAATAGGCCTAGTTATAAAATACCTTTTAATTTAATTAATTGAATAAAAAAAATTTTTTTTACTATAAATTACTTAACATTATTTTTCTAGTAAATTTATTCACAAACACAAGAGAATTCCCAGATTTTTTCATTTTATTGTGTTGAATTCTTTTTATTGAAGCAAACTTTGTTCTTTATGAAACAGAATCATCAGTAAATGTGTATAATTGTGGATTATAATAGTCTGTAATTTATTAAACATTTCCTTGTCCAAAATATGTATTTTTTTGTTAAATGTAGCATCCTGACATGACCAGTGCTTTACTGTCTGCAAATGAGTGTTTTTTCCTGTCTAATGTTTCTTCTTAGCCATTTGAGCACCAGCTTCATTGCTTCAATTGTTGTCCTATTGGATCACCTGGTGTTGGGCTAGGTCATTGGATGTTATGACAACCAATATGCCTCGTTTTTTTTATATTCACTGTTGTTGAACTTATGTTCATTTTTTTCTTAATATTTGTTAAATAGTTTGCTACCAATCAGTATTGTGCTATTATTAAATGTTCATTTGATGGAATAAAATTAGACACATTTTATAACATTGAATAATTGGACTACCAATTACACTTTATAACTATAGTATATAAATGCAGAAACTTAAATTTGATCATATTTTCAGTTTATATTATTAAGTATATGCAATTCATTGCTATTCCTTTTTCAGGGTGGATTTCAATGTTCCCATGAAAGATGGAAAAATTACAAACACACAAAGGTTAGTATTTATCTTATTACCATTATTTTGTATAATAATAATTTTTTGCCAACTAGGTTAAATAGGAATGTTATTGGTAATTGCAGAAATAACAGTCATTTTAAGTTCTGTTTAAAAATATGTGAAAATTCCAATAAGTTTATTACATAAATGTTACCTGAACTATCTTTATTATTGACTTATTCAATTAGTGTTTTGCAAATAGTATCCACTCGGCCAGATAGTGGATGTGGAGCGAGTCTTGAAAGCAGTTGCTTGCATTTAATAATAAAATAGCTACCACATGTCACATCATATTTGATGGTTTGGGAGGATGCTTTTAAAACGGGTAGAGAGTTCTGTAGTCAAATATGGAAAATATTAATATTCAAGGGATTACCCTTGATTTAATTGCTACTTGGCTGCATGGAACCAAACTAGGTGTAAGACAATTGAATGTATTTCGAACTATTACTCCCCAGTAAAAACCGGATATTTGTCTTCTAATATTTAATTTGATTGTTAATGAAAACTTACATTATTCACTTAACCTTATTATAAGGTTACTTATTTAATGGGTTATACATCCATTTTTTCTGTAAGCCTATCACAAAAATAATTGTATAACAATGGAAATGATTATCGGCAGTTTAAAAAGTTAACAATTATAAAAGTTAAAGGATCTAATCGGAAAATGTTTTTTAATAATCTAGTAACATTAGTTATGAACGATGCAACTAATACATTGACATTTAAAAGAAAAAGGACAAATCTTATATTTTAATAAGAATAGATGTATAATATTTATGTAATTGTATAATAACATTTTTGTCTCTTGGGGTTTCTTCATAAATGAAATACTGCTCCATTTGAATAATGTCAGATCACGAATGTGTTATCCACGATCTTTCCCCCTTAAAGGATCGTGGCAGCCCTGCCAACCGTCAAGTACGCCCTGGAGAAAGGCGCTAAAAGCGTGGTGCTGATGAGTCATCTTGGCCGGCCTGACGGCCACGTGGAGCCCAAGTACTCGCTGGCCCCGGTTGCCAAGGAGGTGGAGAAGTTGCTAGGAAAAAAGGTCACCTTCCTGTCCGACTGTGTGGGCGATGAGGTGGTGAAAGCGTGCGCGAACCCGGCCACGGGGAGTGTGTTCCTGTTGGAGAACCTGCGATTTCACGTCGAAGAGGAGGGCAAGGGGGTGGACAAGGATGGCAAGAAGGTAACTGAGAACCGCACTTTTGCAGATAGTGGCAGCACTGTTTTATTGGTTGATTGTTGACTCAGTATATATTCAACAACATGCTGTCTAATTACAAAAATTCTAAGTGCTGCTGTCTTTCTGAAAGTGGCTTACTTAAAATGGCCCTTTTATCAATTTAAAAATGTGAGCAGAACGTTTCAAAGATCACTGACATCCAAGATCGCTTTATTCTAAAAAACAATTGGTCCTTGTCAATACTTTTATTACATTTATTTCCCTATTTAATACTTACTTAAAACGTCTTTATAGTTAGGTAGAGAGCTAACTAAGCGTCTGATTAGAGAACCGTTTATATGAGCCGTGAAAACACTATAATAATGTACTAAATTAATAGAGAATATTATCGGTATAATTTAACTGCTGGGAAATAGGTCATTGTACCACTGGAGTTAACAGCGATCTATTCAAGATAATTTGACCAATTTTATTCCATTTGTCGGTAAAATGAAAATTCAAGATGAACATCCATTATGTTCTTTGTTTTCTTAATTTTTAATCACATCTCTCATTTTATTAATCAATTGCATCTTCATTTTGTTTTTATCAAATAAAAAATACTTACGACATTCATTTGTTGAAGCAGTGTAGATGTTCTTAGCATAAGTTGCCACCGACGTTTGATTACATTTTGCGGTTATTGGTTATTGCGGTATACCTCTGAAAAATCTTTGCTCTTGTTATGGCCTATGAAGGGTTACACTCATCCTTTTTATTCCTTTTATTGGCCAATCTATACCTTTGACACACTTCCATGACCAACTTATGATCCCCGCTTCTCTAACATTCAGGTCAAGGCGAGCGATGAGTGTGTGAAGAAGTTCAGCGAGTCATTGACGAGTCTCGGCGATGTCTATGTCAACGACGCATTCGGAACAGCCCATCGTGCCCATGCGTAAGTTTCTGTCTTCTGCGACTGACTAACTGATCACAATCTCCACTCGTACAGGGGAAGAGAATTAAGAGAGCCACATTACGTGTGAATACTGAGAAGTGAATGTCAACTAAGTGTTTTATCATCACGTGCATGATCAAACACGACTCCTTACAATACAGTATCATATTTAGCCGCTTAGTACCCCTTCTAGCCTAAATGAATCCCTTTCTCTCCACCTGACCAGATCGATGGTCGGCTGTAAGCACGCCCAGCGAGCCTCTGGATTCCTGCTCAAGAAGGAACTCCAGTACTTCGCCAAGGCTCTCGACAAGCCGGAGCGACCGTTCCTGGCCATTCTGGGCGGGTGAGTCATTCATTCAGTGTCTGGTCAAATACAGTAGTAGCCGGCATTAGCACGTACGATGTTCTGTACTGTATGTGTTATCTACCCTCTGTTGTCTTCAGCGCCAAGGTGACTGACAAGATCCAATTGATCAAGAACATGCTCTCCCAGGTTGACGAGCTCATCATCACCGGTGGAATGGCTTTCACCTTCCTTAAGCAGAGAAACAACATGAAGGTTGGTTGATTGGATAGATCATATTGTTGATTTACTGACTTGTTTGTTTAATTATGTGCAAACATATTTAAGTTCTGTGTAAATGGACTAGATCCGTGACTGATTAGTAAACTACTGATTTATCCAAAACACCTTGCAGAACGTTTTATATATTAATCTTTAATAATTATTTGTTTTATTCCCATTTACACGAAAAATAAATAAAATCTATGTTAAAACGTTATAAAACTATGATATATTTCAAATTTAAATGTTATGAATAATTCTACTACTTCTTATAATTCAAGTACTATAATAATTGAATTATCTATATTTGCGAGATAGATTGGAAACAGCTTGTTTGACGCCGAGGGCGCCAAGATCGTAGCTGATGTGATGAAGACGGCTGAGACCAACAAGGTGAAGATCCACCTTCCAACTGATTTCATTGCTGGTGACAAGTTTGCCGAAGATGCCAAAACTGCCGCGGCCACTCTTAGCAGTGGCATTCCTGATGGATGGATGGTAAGAGTCGTTATACAGTTCTCCTTAATATAATCATTTGGCAATCATTTACTTATGCATAATTATGGCATTGATTTCTAAAGAAATATAAAATTATTGGTCCTGCATTGATTTTAAATATAGTTTTTGTATGTATAAAAATTATTTTTTAATGTACGTATATTTCGATAACGGAATTTTTCTCTATAAATCAATGCCATGATTTATTGATTTTATTATTTTGTTTATATATCAATTGTCTATTGATTCTATTTTCATAATTGATCAAAATGTTATAAACATTTCATTATTGCCTAATTATTTATAATTTCATTGTAGATTACAAAATAAATAACAAAAGTAATGGTATATAATTTTTTTACAGTTTTTTGTTCTAATTATTTGTTTTAAGTATTCATGCACATAACTTCTTGTAATAGAGTGAAGCTATTTTGTATCACGTTGACTATTTATTAATTTATTATACTTTAAATAATTGTGTTCTAGAAAATTACAATAGATCCATTTCGTATTATGATAATTCATTTTTGAATTTTCTTCTCCTCTGTAATAATTATATTATTTTAAACATTTTTATACAAAACATTGTATGCTACACAAAATTAATAAGTTATAATCCATTAATTCTGTCAGAATATGAACTTTCTTAGTGGCTAAAGTGTTTGTGTTGTAAATTGTATTGCGTAAACCGGACTCTCTTGTTCAGTCTTGATACGTGTTGTACCTACTCCTTTTTTCTTATAACTGGTGGATAGTCCACATTGTTCGTCTAATGAAAGGTGAAGGTTGTATTTTGAACACCTTTTATCTTCTCGAGAGTGAACTCGAGTAAGCAGTCTTTCTCAATTCTAATTAGTTAATGCTCTGTTTTTGATAAATATCAAATATCCTCTCGTTCCTAAAGTATTGATGCGGTGGTTGACATGCTACATCCTTCGTCTAAGAAAAGTCTCTTTCCAATATTATATAATTTGATCTATTCTTCAATCTATCATTCTGGTATGCTACCAAGCTACAAGAGACATCATTGAAAATTTAATTTCGCTTATCTGGTTAATTAGTATGTTGACTAATTTATACTTGGCATAGTTTAAGTTAGTATATTAATTTTTCAGTATGCCTTATTTTCATCATGTTTAAAGGGTTTTAGTAGTATGCTCTTAAAATGATTGAATAAATCGTGTAGAATATGTATATATTAAGAAGCAAAACAAATTTGTGAAATTTATTTACTTAATCTCACCAAAGTTTATATAATTTTAATGGAAGACAAAGGGGTGTCTATTTAAACATGGTAAAACTTTTACTGACAATAGTATTTAGTGCACATTGAATGTATTTAATTGTATAATTTATAATTAATTAATAATTAATTGTATAATTTAAAGTGTAATTTAACATCCGAAAATCTAAAAATATTATTTTGATTTATCGATCCCCTTTGTAGTTTATCGCGTTACTTACCGCCACCGATTTTTTGCCCTTTTTTTATAGTGTAGCGTTGCTGTAAGTGGTAAGGGCAAAGATATGACAACAATTCCGAGGCAAGCTATTATTTATCCATCACAATCGATATCTATAAACGACAGATTTGCCTCCTTGGCACACACAACCCAGCCAACAATCTCGTTCAATGTCCTCCTTCTACAGTGAGCTGGCCTAAGTCCAGCATTACAATCTGACTCTTTCGTGATCTACCCAGCTCAGAGGAACAAACGTCCCATCTGAACCTTCCCTCCTCTCTCTCTCTCTCGGTGTCTGCGTCCATTCATCCAACTCTTTTGAGCTGTTTTGTATGAAGCAACGTTTTTGTAGCGATAATCCTCTTTAATCTGGACGCGGATTACAGCTACCACGTTGTTGTAGGGGCAGCGGAAGAAGCAGTCAACGATAGCCATGTCAAGGGTGGATGATAGATAACCCTTCTTCCTCCCAGGGTTGTAGTTATGTCGCCTTGTTGACTCGAATCTTGCTGTTGTGGTTACTGACATCTACAATTCTTTGAAGGGGAATGTCACCGGGTGTCAGTTGAGGTTGTTAGTGATTGCCACTTCTTGACAAGATGTAAATGCTGCTGTGAAAGGAGTATACAATCATGAGTTGCAGAAGTTACCGGGGCTTGTCAATGTGCTGGCTGAAGTTGACCTTACACTCCTCGTCTCGTCTGTGTTTGAGTATAGTGAGATGGATATGTCATGCATATTGTTGTGAGAGCTGCAGTGAAATACCGGACATTTATTAGAACTAGAGGTTTGATAGTTTCAAAAAAGATCGTTTGTTATTCTTTCCATTTATATTGTATTAGAGTAATACATAATGTGTGGAGGTTCGCAAATATTACAAATACGACTATGTAGTGTAGATTTATACCTATGAACTTGTCGTATGCATATTAACATTGGTAACGCTTATAATATACAGAATTGTAAAAAAACAATATTTTATCTACCAAATATTAGAAAATTTGTATTATTGATCTTTTATAGTGGCATATCCAATTAAAGTCATATTCGTCAATAACTGCGGATTTAGAAATTCTTGTTTTACAGTGGGACAAAACGTTTCATTATTATATTACAGCAACAAGTAAATTGTTAACTTAACCAAATGTTCCGTATCCTGAACTGGGCTTACTTCGATCTTTCCACAATACAGTATCTGTATATATATTGATCTCTTTTGGTGCCCCCCCCTCTCGCTACTGATCCTCTCCTCCTCTCTGTGCACCCACCCACCAGGGTCTCGACTGTGGCCCCGAGACAATGAAGGTGTTCAACGCGGCGATCCTGCGCGCCAAGACCATCGTGTGGAACGGACCAATGGGCGTCTTCGAGATGACCGCTTTCGCCTCGGGCACCAAGTCCGCCATGGACGCTGTTGTCGAGGTCACCAAGAAGGGGGCCACGACCATCATTGGTGAGGAGAGGGGGGAGGATGTGTCAGTGCCTGTGCGCCCTGCGTTATTTAACGCTGGGTGTTATTTTGAAATTTTCCAGCGTTATGCGTTTTTTTTTAATACTTCCTGGCGTTATTTTTTAGCCATTGATTTTCAAAAAAATTATATGTCTTTCAGGGTCCTGGGCTGGTAAGACCTATTAAACTGTCAGCTTTGTAACTGTAATGTTTTATAATTTGTATAAATAAAATGGTTAATCACTAGTGAGAAAGAAACGCGAAGATGATGATCATAAATTGGCAGAAGAGAAAGGAAGATTGCAGAATGTGACTAAAAAGGATTTAGTTTGGAAGTCGGCATTGCAAAAGTTGAGAGAAGAGGCAGAACTGTGGAAGAAAAAAAAGAAAGAAGCAGCTTCCAAAATGCTTAAAGCAGAGAGACACCTTCAAAAAGCTCTCTCAGATTTACAAAATGCTTACAAGCTGCAAGAAAAGGCAACCATCGATGGATGTGATATCCAAAAGGAAAAAGAAAATTAGTGATTGATGATTTACTTATATTTTTTATTTAATACTTTTTAAAATATATTATATTTTATGTAAAATCTTAATTTTTCATATGGTTTTGTGATTCCACTAAAAAAATGGCTGGTTCATATTTTTTTAATTGTTTTGTTTGGCTCATTGTACATATGGTTTATAATATGCATATATATATGGTAAAATTATTTCCCTAAATAAGTATATCATTATATGTATTTTTATGTATTAGATGACAATGACAATTTAATTATGTTTTTCTTTTAGCAAAATGTACGACTCAAATGAACCAAGTCCTTCACCCTCTTCAAATGCTGACGATCTAAATATTGATACAACAAATCTTGTTTATAGAGAAGGAATACAATGGCGTCGTGGTGCTTTTCTTGAAGCTCTTGATGACTGGGGAAAATGGTGCGCAGCTAAAATTGTAGATATTGTTCCTAGTACTCAAAAAGTTCTAATACATTTCTACAAGTGGAACCAGCGTTTTGACACATGGTATCCAATGATCTCGGAATCATTACGTCCTTCTGTAAAAAACCTTAAATTATCACAATCTTCTAGCTCATCAGCATCAGGCACTCCTGTTGCCCATTCTCCCGTATTAAAAAATAAAACAGAAAAAATCAGAACAACATCAGAATCAAAGAAAGAAAATAAAATATTGGAGCCTTCTGTGACGCCATCATTGTCAACTCAAACTAGAAGACAAAGTCAATTGCAAACTAGATCGTCTGGTTTGCAACCAATCTATAATACTGATGATTATGTTTTGTCCAAGTGGCGGAATAAATTTGATTATGTCGCAGTTGTACGTGATAACCGTATTCAAGAAAAACCTCGGCGTCAATCTGAAGCGTCATCTCTTGAGTATCAAGTGCAGTATGTGTGTGATGGTGTGTTAGAATGGATGCCAGAGAATAAACTAAAGAAATGCACTCATACTGAAGCCATGCAACTGTTAAATACTATACCAGAACCAAATTTAAATATTGCAACACCCAAAGATGAGGAAGTATTGTATGATGAGGCAACAAAACGATTTACAGATAGCTGTAAAGATCGTCGAAGACGTCAGAGAGAGAGTTTAGATAACTTACCTCCCACTATTACCGTTGAAAACTCAGTGTCTGCTCCTATTGAAAATCATTCAATTGCCAAACGACGTAGAACCGAATCTCGAGAATCGGAGTCAACGTCTGAAATGATAGCACCACTATCCCCTCTACGTAAACAACGACCCCAATTGGCTGAGCAAATAGAAGTCAAAGAAGAAGTAATAACAGTCCCAGTTACTACAGAAGTTCCTGCGCCAGTTATTGTTTGTCCACAAAAGTCAATAATAATAAAAGAAG
>JAUZND010060074.1:0-18299 GCA_034780555.1 Coelogynopora nodosa
CCCCCCCCCCCCCCCCCCCCCCCCCCCCCCCCCCCCCCCCCCAAAAGACCCCACGTTCCACAGAGCAAACCAGAAAAAGTATGTCCACGTATGAGGGGTTATTTTTTTTATATATTTTTTTGTATGAGGGACATTTTTGTCATATTAAATAACTTTAAAGACCACGGGAACCCTGTGTTTATGGAAACAAAAAAAACAATGAAAGAGATACACGAGACCAATTTGTTGAACCACAAATAGTCACTACAATTGCACCAATTATCTTTATTTATAAAAACATGTTCTATGATTGTTTGTAGTAGAAGAACAAATAAGCGAATAGTGTACAACAGCGACTTTTGTTGCACATTCTAGGGTTACCAATGCTTTATTTAAAAATCAATTTTAGTCATTACCGGTAAATCGTAAAATAAAAAATTGGATACTTTTCGATTGTCTGTTAATAATCAGAGATGAACACAGCCTGACCCGGCCCGGTACCTGGTATCAGAGGAGCCCCAAGTGACCTCGTAGTCACGCAGCACGTGGTAGAACTTGGAGAGGCAGCCGTCCAACAGACCGGGGCGCACCTCACGGAGGAGCAGTTCGGCGTTGGCGCGTTGCCGGTCCCCTGAGGCCTCCTGGTTCACCTGCGCGTTACCAGGGCGACCAGAAATCGATGTTGTTCAGGGAGATAATTAGATTTTGATAAATAATAAATAAAATCAATAATATAAAGAAAGAAATTAAGGCTCCACTACACTGAATTAAATTTATAATGCCAACATTTTTCAAGGCAGGTGACAGAAGAGAGAAACAATACAGATAAATACATGTTAAATACATTTCATTGTTTTCATTGGCTAACGTTGTCTTAGTATATTGATTCCCAGCGAGTTCTTTGTATTTAACTGTATTGTTTCTCACTTCTGTCACCTGCCTTGAAAAAGATGCACTATTATCGAAATATTGGGATTATAAATTAATTTCTTTCTTTATTTATATTATGCAGAAACAAAATATTTACCAAATTAAAATCAATAATATTAAAATTATATACGTAATACATATTTATCTCAATAAACACTGGCATTAAACTATTACAGGGCTGCCAATCATCTGCTCTGATCAGACAGGTGCTCTTGACAAAGCGGTATGTAGTGAAGCTGGTGCAAATTATAAATTAGGGATTTTGAACATATCTCGTCAAAGTCAGATAGGAATCGTAATAGTTCCATAAATATTTAAATAATCTGATTAATTATTGACTCATTTAATAAATAATAATAAATAATTTTTACTAAATAAAATTAATTCTGGGGAACCCTATTAAATTTTCAAAATTGTTTTTTTTATCTAGGGGGATAATGTCATGAATTATAAATTATTATTTTTAATTATGAAAATTATTTTGAATTAGTTAAATTTAACATATATGGTGGTCATTGATATTTAAATAGATTCAAACTATTATTCAAATTAGGTAGTGGAGATACGAATTTAGAATTTCAAAGGATTAATTTAAAATAACTTTTATTAAAATTAATAAAAGTTTTAGTTTAATGAGAATAACAAGTTTATAGTCAGATATAACACGTAAGCGATTTGATATTTATAATATATATGTATTCTAATAATTAATTGGCATATTTTCATTATTGCATTAATTGTCGGGGTTCATTACAAGTATATATTAAATTAGGACCTAAGATAAATTGGCGAAAGCTTTAAACCGATCTTATATCGGAATATAACAGTATTATACGGATTTGGCAAATTAATAGAAGCAAAAATCTTATTTAGTCGAAAAATAATAACTGACTGATCACGTGATGAAAAAAGGTCGCCGGCCGGTTTAGTTTAAGAAATGAGATAAATACGTTCATTGAATTTTGAAATATTATTAGAAATGTATATATAAATACAATACATGATATAAACCGTCACATAGTCGGCTAAATACTGTTCATTGGAACATTCTCCTGATAACTTAAATCTCGTACTTATGCCGTGTACATTTCGGTACATACTTGGATGCAAGCTAAACACCAACATCACAACATTGGAAGCATACGATCGATATAATCCAGTCAGTTCGACAACAAATCGATAAATGTGAAAGGTCGACAACAATAATACACAGTCAATTTGTTGATTGTCATCTGGTGCGACAGGAGAGTTTACTTATTGAGACGAGTTGCAGGACACACAGACCGTGTAACACAGCTCACTATACTATACTATACCAGCTAGCAGCAGGAGTAACACAGAATCATTAATTGGTATACTGTGCAGCGCTCACGACAGGAAATAACTATTTGCAGTCGAACTTACTAATTACATTGGCTTGCGTGTCTGTTTTTTGTTAATTAAATACGAGTTTCCCATTTCTATCTTTTTATAATAGAGGGTTTCTTGGGTTGAAACATATCTGATTCCGACATACAATGTAAAATAAAGTAAATATAAAATACTTCAACTAAGGAACTACGCATGGAAAACTGGTTTATTCTGGTTTTAATGATTTTTAAAGCAGTTCAGCTCAATTGAAATTAAACAAAATAATCCAAATGAATAATTTGTTTTTACATTTCATTTCATTTCTTACACCCTAAAACTGTAAATTATTTGGTCAAATTTGTGTTTTCACCATTACGGAGATACATAATAGTAATACATCTTTAGTCCAGCTGTTGGTGTCTGCAGAAATTGTTACTATCATTTTACTAATTATTATACGTAAATCAACCGATGCAATTAATATTATAAGTTTCACATTTTCAAAGATGATAATATTTCGAATCGAGAGAGGATTGTGGAAGATTCAGCAAATACCGACTCTCCAGACTCTTTATGTTAATCTATTCTATAAATGATGTGGAGGAATATATATATATATATATAGACTCACGTGGTGACGTCACAATCTGAGAGGAGATCTCGTTGTCGAAGAGAGGCATGTTGGAGATGACCGGTGGAGGGGCAGAGACGGATTGACCGACGCCCATGTTCAGGTCGCCAAGAAGATCCAGCAGATCGTTCGAGGGGTCCTTCGACTTCACCCCACCTGAGTGGCCGAGAACATTCAAGATCCCGTTTGTAATACTTGTGAGAGATGTGGTGATTTTGGAGATTGGTGATTCTGGTGCCAATTTTAAAGGCCTTCTTTGCCCCAGCCGTCTTCCTTTATTTAAACCTTTATATTCTTTAACGCAATTTTATTATTTTTTGTTGGTTAATTGGTGGTCCGCTTATTCTCGTTTTTGGTTTTTTTTAACCTTTTTATTCATTTAATCAATTATTGTTTAATTCCTGCTATTATTGATTATAATTGTGTATATATTTTTGAACAATTTTATTGACGTTTTAATAATTGCCATAGTTATATATTTTTTGAATATTTGTTTCATTAAGAAATTTATTATTGTTAAAATCAATTTACTGCATTTATATTATTTTCTGTTGATAAAGCCTTATTATAGGCGAAAACGCTCCAATTTTTTTTTACAAATATACTATTTAATTACACAATTTTATTTTGTTTGGCTTGTGCGTCAGTGGAATTTTATTTAATTACAATATTGTGTTTATTGTTTACCATTTCTGAACAAATAGTTCTATTAAAGTATTACAAGAAAATAAGTGTAATTTGCGATACTAGCATTGTCATTTCATGTTTTTTGTAGGAGTCAACATAATAAGTATTATTTGGAACACTAATAAATGATTTGTCAATATGGTAATGGTCATAAACATGGCATGAAATTCTGCAATTAAAAAAGAATAGAAACTATATCTAAAAAACGGAATAGATTTTTTTTAAAGGCTAACAATAATTTCCTACAACTTTTGTAATGATAAGACTTCATGAATTTAATAATGGCAATTAATTCAATTATTTAGAATCAAAGCAAACCAAATAGTCATAAATAGAAATCATAAATCATATACAGAAATGCTCAATAAATAAAATACGAAGATGCATTTTGTTGGAATACACCTAAGAAATACATACTACAAAAGGAAAATGAACCACTTAAAACAATTCAATAATTAAGTTCAATCAATGTGCATAATCAATAATAACATACTTGTCTGATACCCCATCAAACACACGTCAGGTCCACAGAACTCACCAGAATGATCGACCAAGTTGTTAACTCCCCCGTGGCCCACAACTCCATCGTCCAGATTGAGCAGATCGAGAATGTTCTGCGACTGCTCCTGCTTCCCCCTCCCATTGGTCAACTCACCAACAGTGGTTGTAGTAGTAAGGGTAGTGTCCACCCCAGACTCCCCCCCTCCCCCCTCACCAGAGGAGGAGGGGAAGGCCCGAGACACCGAGCGGTTCTCCATCACCGGCATACGCTCCAGTAGGCCGGCCCGTAGAGGCGCCTCCTGACGGAACAGGCCGGAGAATTCAACCGAGCGCTGCTGCAGCTCCACGTGAATGCTCGTGCTGTACACGGCTGTAATCTCACGGATCTCACTGCAGAGGAAGGGAGGGAGGTAATGATTGTTCCTAATGATAAGTATTGATGATCAAGTGGATGGAGGGCTGATGTCTCCCTTGGTTTAAATAACACGATAATATCAGAAGTCACGTGACCAAAAGAGAGAGAGAGAGAGTGAGTGAGAGAGTGAGTGTGAGAGAGAGAGAGGGAGAGAGTGAGTGAGTGAGAGTGAGTGAGAGAGAGGGAGATAGAGAGAGGAAGGTGTCCTCTAGCGTCACTGACTCAGGCACGCACACGGTGACCCTTATTAACACAAGGAAAAACAACAAAAATAGAAAGAAGCCGAGCCGACTTTCGTGTAATACTTCATCAGGGCGAAATTCGAGAGATAGAGAGAATAGAGACACATAGAAAGGGAGGGAGGGGAGAGAGAGAATAGAGACACATAGAGAGGGAGGGAGAGAGGGAGAGAGAGAAAAGAGACACACAGAGAGAGAAACAGCGAGAGAGAGAGAATAGAGACACATAGAGATCGAGGAAGAGAGAGAGAATAGAGAGACACATAGAGAGGGAGTGAGAGAGAGAATAGAGACACATAGAAAGGGAGGGAGGTAGGGAGGAAGGGAGAGAGAGAATAAAGACACATAGAAAGGGAGGGAGGGAGGTAGAGAGAGGAAGGTGTCCTCTAGTGTCACTGACTCAGGCACGCATACGGTGACCCACAAGGAAAATAGAAAGAAGCCGAGCCGACTTTCGTGTAATACTTCATCAGGGCGAAATTCGAGAGAGAGAATAGAGACACATAGAAAGGGAGGGAGGGGAGAGAAAGAGAGAGAGAGAGAGAATAGAGACACATAGAAAGGGAGGGAGGGGAGAGAGAGAGAGAGAGAGAATAGAGAATAGAGACACATAGAGTAATTTCCAAATGTGTCGATTAAATAAAAGATACCTTCACGTGTGAACCTATAGTTTCGTAAAACTTCACTATCGTATAAACTGCCTAAAGGATCAATTCCATCTATAAAAATTCGTTCTCTTCTCAACGCTAAGCCTATATTTAAGAACATCAAGCGGAAAGCCATAATTAACTGACTTTATCTTTAATCTTCGTAAACTTAACGTGTACCCTCTGTACCTATTTACGAAAGATATCACTCCTAAAGTTTTATTCACAGGTCAAATGTAACGAAGATTAGTAGAGCAGGTTAACGAATAATTAATCGCTGGCTTTATTCACCCCCCACCCCGTGGCCAAATGAACACAACCCTGCCAAGTACCAATGTCCATGTCACTGTCCGCCTCATTGTCACTGTCACTCTCCTCGGGCTCCTGCTGCTGTCCCCCTATCAGCTTCATACCAGACGAGGAGAGGGTGGCACCAGCGGAGGCATCAGGCGCGGTGGAGTCGGTGTAGACATAGCCGATGGCAGCCTTGGTCTCCTGGATTCTGCAGAGGGGAAGAGAGGCGACATATAATGCAGAGAGGCACACAAAAGAACAATATACTGTTACCATGAGAAATGGGCGTAAAGCTCACTCTTACCTTATCCAATCACAAGGAGGAATTTTAAAATGTGATTTTATACATACATGTTATGCGAAGGACTTTTCTTGTTCAATCTCAATTTAGTAACTTTATAGTTGTCCTTATATTTGTATTACAAGTCCTTCAAGAGTGAATTTAGAATATTTAAATTATTTGTGTATAGTATTATGAAGCTTATATAACCTTGATCGATATAAAGATCAAATCACATTTCTTCAGAATAATGGTGTTCAGGATATACACAATTACGGAAGCAGCATTTATTTCACAAAAGGTATATTTTTCTAAAGGAAAAATTGAGTAGGCCCTACAATGCCAATTAATATAATTATCTGTGCGAGATAGACTGTTATTGATGACAATATAATCTTATCAATATATAATATTGAGTTAAACTGTTAGTCACAGACTTTAAATTCTCTAGTTTCTCTAAGAAAGAGAGAAATAAAGGGGGAGGGGAAGAGAAAACAAGCGCTGCTTTTCAGAAATGAATACTATTCAACATGAGTTGAGCATAACACTTTACCTGATACTTATAAGTAACAACACATTGTGTAAATAATCACTGAAACTGGAACATACTTTTTCTTCTTCATCTCGTCCTCTTCTCGCTTCTTGCGTTCTTCCTCGAGGCCGAATTTCTCGTCCAATTCAATCTGATGAAGCGCCTGGTCCTCCGTAACTGAAATGACACACAGTAGGTGGTAGGTACAAAGCGCCTGGTGAGTTCTCTCGGACGGAACAATTAAGGTTGAAATGTGAACATAACTGTTAATATATAGAGGACGTAGACCACTCACCACTGCCGAAATCATTCTGAACCAGACATCGATATCGTTCGTAGTTACAAAGACGATCTTCCAAAAGTTCCTCTTTTGTGGGCCTACAATTAAAGGCAGTGTGTTAGCAATTTACGAGAACAGCAAGATGATGTAATTTCACGAACTTACACACAGCTGGTTAACAAAACCAGACTGATCAATAATGTATTGCTAATAATGTAACAATTTATGTTCCACTCAACAAACAAGTTCCCATTTATCAAAGACTGACCTGTTATACATAATATTATATTAAGTTTTAATGCTCTAGCCCGTCACTGTACATAGGATCATCAATAAAGCTGGTCCCATGAGATACATATCTCACGACATTGACAGCCCATGCTTGACCTGTGTTGCTAGGCAACAATGCATCCCCTCTTCCATGGGTAACAGCACACTTACTCGATCTCTTCTAGATCAGACTGAGTCTTGTGATCCGTGTAGAACTCAAGATTGGCTCGTGCGTCGAAACGATCGATTTGGATGCGAGAGTCACCAATCCACGGCATCCTAAGAGAGTGAGAGAGAGAGAGAGAAACGGTAAATTGGACACTTTTTTTACGCTGAAAAATTCATTAAAAAATTGGAATGGACCAGTAACAGATACGATAAAATCAGAAAGCAAGATTTTTCATTATTTAAAAAAAATTTGGACGCTTTTTTCTAACTCAACGAGAGGAAAGCCTTTCTACGTAGACCTTAAACTTGAGGTAATTTTTGCCTAGCTAAAAATCAAAAAACATTTTACCACCGGTTTTGGCTTTCATCATAGATGGAGTCCTCTTCTGCATGGCTTACAAAGGGTTTACATTTTGGGTCTGTTCTATTTGATATTATAACGCTCGAGATTAGCATTTTCGTAAAAAGGTTATTATTCCATCAATTTTATTAACTATTACAAATGACGCATGTTTAGCTTGCTTTTAATAAATAGAAGTAATAAATTATACCCCCCCCCCTCCCCGGAAGCCGCTAGAAGAAGAAGAAGACATAGCCAGACCTATGGACGTCGCATGCCGAGATTATTGAATCGACACTTACATGTGTTTGGGATTCTCACCGGCAGAGGCCACCTCGGCGTCCCAGTGGATCTTAGAACGTCTGCCACACACGCGCAGGAACTTGATTGGATCAGTTTTCTTTAAAAAATAAATAGATGAGTTGATGACCGTACGATCGTGGCAAGATTTATGTGTGCTCACCATCACAAACGTATAAAAAGCGAGGAAAAAACTAAAGTAATAAATAACAATTTTTATAGGAAACAATGATTATTTATATTACGTAGAATTTAGTTAAAAAGGAAAACTAATACTGACAAAGTTAAGCTTTAAATATTTCATAAAAATAGAAAGCGAGCTCACAATTTTCTCATAATAGTCGCGTCTCCGTTCGGCTCGTCTTCTATAATCGACCATCATAGTTCGAATGACCCTCTCCTGCCTCCGAGCTTCGTGCCACATTTTGAACTCGGCCCAGTCACTGTGTGTAGGGTTTTTGTTAAAATTCTCTCTACACGAAAAAAAGAGTATCCACCCAATTTAAGGCATATGTCAGAAACATACAAAAATGTGATAAACATTATTTTCTTTGTAAATATGCAGATAACATTTATAATATGTGAATTTCAATTACTATATGAAGTGAAACACTATGAATGGCAGCTGATTGCAAGTTTTCTATAATTCACAGTAAATATGGTTATTGAAATTTAAAAAGTTTTTTAAATAATTCATTAAAATATATTTTATGATGTCTATCTATTACATAACTACTTATTGATTTGTAGGTAGCAGGTTGGGTGGCTGTGACTGGTTGGTTATAAATTGTGAATCAGGGATGGGGGATATTTGGAAGGAAAAATGACAACCATTAATGATTATATTATGGAAATATTTATTTTCTCTGGAATCTACAAGTGATGCGTGAAGGAAAGCTTATTATATAAACTGAGGGAAGCATTTATGATCAATAGCAATTTCGACTATTGACAATAAATTTACAATTGAAAAATATATATTATGTCTCTCTTAGATTTAGAATTAACAATATACATAACACATGTTTAAAACTAAAATGATTTTAATCGGACATATGGTTCGAATTTTTGAGTCAATGATCCAAACAGCTCTTTTAAATAATATAGGTATGATACTTGTCAGTTTTAACCAATCATTAAATGAAACCAGTCATGTTTACTATGTATTATATAAAATATAATATTAAATAAAAACTCAATATATTTTCAATGGTTTTAAAGATTTCCTTTATTTAACACAGGTACAAATGTATGAAAAAAACAAATTTAGTTACTCCAAAACAGTCTGCCTTTATTGGAGTAAGATTTAGTCCTTAAAGAATAGCAAAATATATATCAATATAATGTTGAAATTAACAGATAAAAATCTTATCTTTCTTATAAAGAATCTATATATTTGTTGATACGTAATTCTCTCAATACCAGTATAGACATGCCACATTAGTTAATAGTTGAATTATCTTATATTATAATCGTTTTACAAAATTAACTAACTAATATTAATATATATATATATTCACCTCATGTGTGCCACCTAATTATTTGACTATTAATACTTTGTTGAACATTTGACAATATGCTATCATTTCTCATAATGAAATGTACATAAAGTGGTTTAGATATAAATGTTAATTATGGTCTTATAAAAAAGAATATTCTAATATTTCCAAC
The DNA here is from genome assembly GCA_034780555.1 of Coelogynopora nodosa. Taxonomy (NCBI): domain Eukaryota; kingdom Metazoa; phylum Platyhelminthes; order Proseriata; family Coelogynoporidae; genus Coelogynopora; species Coelogynopora nodosa. The sequence goes on from JAUZND010060074.1 coordinate 9,515, forward strand.
CTTGTTTAGGTATACATATTATTTTTAGATACATTCAATAAAAATAAAATTACAATATAGTATTAAAATACAAGATAACTTTTCAAGGTAAATATATTTGCTGATAACACTTTTTTTCCCATTCTGGGGAGACCAAATGAAAGAAGAGGTAAGCCATAGGTAAGCTACCTCAGGGTAGGTAACATAGTTTGACTGAATGGAAGCCAGAGGTAGTGTGGTGGAAGGTATTGTTACCTACCTCCGCAAAAGTGAGTCCACATGGAAACAGAAGCAAGCCTAATTGAAGCAGGGTTAGTGGTGCAAGGTAGTAATATTTCCACATTTAGCAATGTGGATATTGTTTTTTTCTATGTTACATTTCAGATGGTATTTACTTTCAAGTTATAGAATGATTAAAAGTGAATAGTAATATCATTTAATTATCAACTAAAGTATTAAATACTTCGCAATATGGCGATTAGCAACTGATATTGAATTGAACGTATATTTAAGAAGAATAAATAACAAAAACAAACCTGTTCAACACAACTTTAAGAAGATGTTTTTTGGCTAATTATATTTTTTTAAATGACATGGACTTGTTGATTTACTTGAGCTATTATTCAAACGCGAAACAAAAAGAAATATGAAATATTAAGACATATTATACATAATTTATATAATATTCCTTCATGATAATAAATAAATTTATCAATATATATTTGATTATGCATTTATATAGCATATAAAAATAGATATAATTTTTTGTACTTAAATGAGACTATGAGACTATGTGAATTTACTCTCATACAAAATGATTTAAAATTAACTTATTTAGATCGACTTATAATTGAGAAAAAAAGTACATATATTATTGGTAAATTTTACTAAATTAAACTATCTAAAATATCATATTCGTTTTTATTTTAAAGAAGTCAATGTAATTAATAGAGTACATATAGTTAACTTTCTCAAGCATATATACATACTTATCATACTAAAATATACTTACTTTTGATACACTTAGTTGTTTGTTTGAATTTTAAAAAATTGTGCAAAACAATTAGCATACATATTCTATTAGGTATACTTATTTTTATCAAATTACCGTAAAAATAAGAAAAATAACATTTTAAATGTTAAAATTTAATTATTAACATGCTTACTTCTATTTCAATAAATTATTTATTTATTAAACACATATCATATAATATGTTTACAATATGCATAGGTTACAAATGCCCACAATATAATAAGGCATAGTAAATGTTGACTTTTGAAAATTACAATAAACTGCAATTTTACAAACAGATAATACAATATATATTATAAAACAAGAAGATCTGAATATGTATTTTAATGAATAACTAGTGTGTGTATATTACCTTGACATCAGTAATGACATTGCTTCCAATTCCGTTTATTGAACTGGTAATATTATGTAAATTTCATTATTTGACTATTCATTGATGTTAAAATTTACTAGACAAATCATGATATTTTGAACAAAAGGTTTAACAAATTTTGTATTTTATTTTTTTGGAATAGTGGATTGAACTTTTTCTTTTAGAATCTATTTAACAAATAATAGGACCAAATATACAGAAAAATCAATACAGTTGGATTTCAGTTTAATAATAATTAATGTATGATATTACTGTGATTTTATTGGTTAAACTAAATCAGCTGCTTCGAATTGACCTATTTAGCTACCTACCTCCAAATAAAGTTTCCATTCAGTCAACATTTCCAGGGGTAGGTAATGCAACTTCTCACCATTCTACTTTAGTATTCTATTCAGTCATTTTTTAATAAGAAGTAGTGGTCAAGGTAAGCACTACCTACCTCCACACCACCTCTTCTTCCATTCGGTCGCCCCTGGAGATTAGTTACAGATTATGTTGTTTTTATCCATTAAACCATATTGATATTATTATAAAATGTATGGTCCTTTTTTTTAATGTTGTGGTATTGCAGTTATAGAATGTGATTAGTAAATATACCAAAACTATGAATGATAAGAAGCAATTATTATTAAGATATGTAGAAATATCTTCTAATAAAATCAGGATAAAATAGCCAGATATTATATTATTATAAACATGAATTGACAATAAACATAAACATGAACATAGCAATTATACACAATTCTGGATAATTAATGATAAAACAAAGAGAGCTTTCACAAAAAATTACCCTTTCTCTCACTCCTCTGACAGTACTATTATTTTTTTTTCAATGAGATCTGATGGTAATTGTCTGGTCACCATATATTTTTTAATTCTCTTAAATCTTGTTTATTCAAAATATTATATTCTCTCTGCATTCTAAGATGTATAATAATACAAATATAGATACCTAACAATATAGTATTATAATTTAAAAAATTATAAAAAGGATTGATCATTGCTTTAAGCAAATATATATTTTACCATCATTGCTTTTTAAATTTGATATGCATGACAAGTGTCTAAATAATATATGTAAGAAATCCTATTATTATTAGTTACAGTAGAAATATAATTAAAAATATAAATAAATATTTCTATTTGACAGATAAAAATTTGTATATATTGCTTGTTTCAAATCATAAACATTGGAATAATAACTAGACAAGGCACTATGTATGATATGCTTCAGTGAAGAGTGAAATGACACTAATGCATTATATGATGCTCATCCAATTAAAATGTAGTAATCTGACTAATAAAATTTCAGAAGTTAAAGAAAATTTTAATTGTGACCATGTTCACTAAAAAATAAAGAAAAGTTTTAGCATTTAAAAAAAAACTAATAAAAATTTTAATAATATTTTTTTACACTAATAAAATTCTCATTCTTATGCAATAACATATTAAAAGACCAACATTTTCAGTATCTGGATTAATTGTGTGCAAACTACTTAACTTTCATTATGCCTATCAATTCACATTAGGTAAAACAAAAAGATTTTCTTTTGGCCACCATTTAAAAACTATTAAGAAATGTGAATTAATTCTTTATTTACTTTATAGCTCTATCAAAATTGAATCAATTGGCTAAATTAGGTGTTTATAACTGTAATTGTTCCGAGATATAGTGGTTCAAAATATCTGGTTTTACATTAAAAATGCCTATGCCTCCCCTAAAATGCAATTTTAGCACTTAGTGTTCTGTCTTGTGATATATTTAAAGTAAATGTCTCAAATTTACATCAGAGTTCTGAATCCATGTTTTACATGAAATTGTGATTCAAATTCATGTGTCACTTTGGACACTGTAATGACATTCAAAGCTTTTTAAAATTTATTATGGATAACATGGATCTTTCAGAATTCCAAAGCAAGTAAGCAAGGAGAGTTGTGTTGCTTATTTAAAACTTAGTGAAATAAACAAAATATGGATTGGTTAACATTTAGCATATCATTACTTAACTAATCTGAAATGACTATAATGGAGACTTTTGTAGAGACCGTATGTGCAGCTACATGTAAAAATAAAAATAAATGCATATTAGAGTGAAAAACTGATACCATATGCATCAATTTAAATGAAGAAAATCATATATTTATAGGCAGTTCTACAAGTAAACTAGGAAAATATATAAATGTAACCTTTTTTTAAAATTGATATACCTTTTCAATTTTTAGAAAATATTTTATTTTTTAAATTTATATTCGGAAATTAATTCAAATTAGGTGATAATATTTCTACAAAATAATCACACATTGAAAACACTTTAAATTATGAATATTTTAAGATATTATTATAGCTTGAATGCTGACAGCAATCTAAATTTCTATATTACTAAGTAAAATATACAATTTTCATAATTATTTGTAATAGGATAGTTATCAATGACATATGCAAAAAATGCACTAAACATTACATCCAAAAACAAAAAGGTAAACTTTTTAGAAATGCAAACAAAAAAACTAATTATTTTTTTCATTAAAATAGTGAGTCTTTTAGATTTATATGTACTGTATTAAAATTGTGTTTAATGTTTGGAAGAATTGTTTGACTTTCTAAAAGTGCATCATGTACCTCACCAGAGAAATGTGGACACATGTTATGATCAATAACAAAAAAAGTGTTTTGCAGTCTGAAAATTACTTACAATGCCATAATTTAAGAACATTTCTGACAAAACAGTAGATGTGTTGTCACTTGCAGAAAAATCTAATGTCATTGTACTGTTTATGTCATAAGACTTTAAGTTTAGACATTAGGCCTTTAGGAAGCAAATTCTCAAACATTTTATGTATTTTCCCCTCACCCCATTTTTTTGTTTTGTTACTGCCTAACATTTTAGGAGAAATCACAGGACTGTAATATATCACATATATATTTGTCAGTGCCTGTGCAGGTAAATGATAACAATATAATGTCGGTAATGAAAAATAATATACAGAAAATAAATTTAGATGCAATAGTACAATACAAACAGCATAAATTTGAAAGAAACAAAAAATAGTACATAAATGTCAGAGTTGATTTCCTTTTATTAACTTTGCAGTTTACTCATTCAATTTGATGGGGGGTCACTTATCAGCTAGCTGTTTTTCTATTTTATTAACTGTTTATCTGTTATTTCTAGCTTTTTATTCAATATTGTAAAATTAATTGTGTTAAATCAAAATATTATTTTAATACATCTATTTTTTTTAATTTATGACTGCTATATCACCTGTTGCATTTCTTCTTGGACATCCCACCATCAATTTTTCTTTATCAATTCCATACTTTTTTTTACTATATCTCACCTAACCATTTAATTTACTTTTAGAAACTTCTACAATTGTTTACTCAATCTTTAAAACTACATTTTTAACCTTTCTTCCAAATGGCACAGTATTTTCTTAAGCAGCAAACCTAGGCCTAGCTTCTAGCAATTTATTTATAAAAAAAACAGAACTGATGTATAAAAGGTTGTTACTGTCATGCCCATGGAACTTGCCTTTAATAACACTATTATAATTTTTGGTAAATGTAAAATATGCATAAAATAGAAATTTCAAATAAAATTCAATAATTATTTAAAAATGATAATTATTATGAAATAAATTGTTTAAGCTGTTATATTACATTGCCAATGACAATGTTGCTCAATGATATACTGTATTTTAATTTTATTGTTTTAACCTATCATATACAATTTATATATATACCTGTCCTGCCATGTGGCTACATATACATAGTATAAGTTTATAACTATATTTAATGACACAGACACTACTATGTCTATGACTATATGTCATGCCATGGCCAAGTTATTTCTAAATTTAACTAAAATAACAGTAAAGAATGTCAAAGTCAAAGTCAAAGACAAATGTTAGAGATTTATTTTAATATTTACAAATTATTTATTTTTGTATTTTACATGCTATTCATACCTTAATGTGAGATTCAAAACCCCTCCCCAATTAATGTGGGATCCACACTATGTCTATATATCATGGAAAAATAGAGTTTTACATTTATAGTTTTCAGATTCTATTACAGGTAGATGTATTAGTGTTAATATTTTTATATATTCGCCATTGTGTTATCAAAAAATTACTACAACATTATTCAGCAGAACGTCAATGTCAATGAATAAAGATACACATTAATTAATTTAAAAGATAAATAATAAAATATACATTTATACCTATAATTATAAAGATAATTAATCTTATTTATAATTATACCACATTTTAAAAGTATATAATTAAATTCAATATAAATAACAATTTAAACTGTTTTTTATAACATACCTTTAAAACAGACATAAGATTAACCTTGACCTTAACAATTAACATTATCATCCAAAATGTTACCCAAATAAATTAACTTCTTTCAAAACGGGATTCTACATTAGTTAAATATATTTGTAAATTCGTAATACATACAGATATATATTTTAAATTATACCAACACAATAACAAAATACAATCTTTGTAGTATTGTTGACTTCTGATTTAAATAATTATCGTTTATTGTAATGAAGTCCCAATACATATTTAATAAATAATTACCTTTACGATTCCTCGTAATTAAAGAAATATTTCAAATTAAATTAAATATATAATTTTAAAACCAATAGAAACAACGAATTACAGTCCAAGTGAATGTCCTTTTAGGATTTAAAAAAAATCAACAATCCAATTGTATAAGGAATGATTCCCAATATATAAAAAATATTCTAGAATATTTGTTGTTAATATTTTAATTAAAACTACTAATCCTAATAAGTCCTAATAGCTGCTGAAACATATGCCCTCCAATCAATATCAAAACTATTGTCATCAAAATGTGGGTGGACGTTAATAACAAAATAATATATAATTAATATGTGAGTTACCCCAGCGGTATAAAATATAATATGTGTATGTTAATAAATAAAAGAAAATAAGAGTTACATTAAAAGTTTCGTGTCCTATTTAATTGACCTTGTGTTATACCAATTGACCGTGTGTTATACTAATTATTGACCGTGTGCCATACCAATTGACCGTGTGTTATACCAATCGACCGTGTGTTATACCAATTGACCGTGTGATATACCAATTGACCGTGTGTTATACCAATTAACCGTATGTTATCCAAAATGTGTCAATTTGTGCGTTATATCAATACCCATATTTGTCTGCTACACCAGCGTAGAGTCGGGTTATACCAATATGTGTCATTTTGTGCGTTATACTAATACACACATATTTGTGTGCTACACCAGCGTACAGTTGTGTTATACCAAATACCGCCTTCTGATTGGCTATGCGATTTATTTACAGTTTTCGGCGGGCTTTATTTTGATAATAAATTTATTTCATTTGAAGTTTAATTATATAATAATTTAAAAATCTATTATTTAGTATCTTTAACATTATATTCATCAAGAACCAAGCTTTAAATACATATAACTTTTAGTAATATTGTCAAAAATGTGATTATTCATTATAATAAATACATATTTTTTGATGTGATGTTTCTTAATTAACTGATTTTAAAAACAGTCTTTATAAATGCTAATTGCATTAAATAGATTTTATTAAAAAATTAAAAATTAATATATTTATGTAAAAATTACAGCCAATAAAATAAATATACCTTTATTATAGGAAATAGTACAGCAAATACAAACGTAAGTAAAATATACACAGCATTTATTATGACAGGTGCTGTAGTTACTCTGTTGCTGCTTAATTGTGTGAGATTAGAACTTTTTTTATTATTATGGGAATTTATATAATAATATTGTATGATAACTTTTTCCGTAAAGGTATTAGTGTATTCCGACAGTCAGTAGGGCCTACAGTTATTAGTGTTAAAATCCCCAAAGATCCCAAGTAAGGCAGAAATTATATGTCCGACAAATTTTAGCCATTGAAAGTTGTCAACAAATCGCTTAGCCAATCAGAAGGCGATATTTGGAATCTTTACGGTAACTTTAGGCTGGTGTAAGCACACAAATATGTGTGTGTTGGTATATAACGCACTAATTGACACATTTGGTATAACACATGGTTAATTGGTAGGGATACGGTCAATTGGTATAAGACATGACGGTCAATTGGTATAACACACACCTTTTGATGCAGTTCACATTTTCGTGTATAATCATGTACACATATTAAATGTTATACCTTTTGGTGTAACATATTATTTATTAAATATATTATATAATGATTAGAAAACTGGTAATCATTAAATTTAAAAGAGTTCGTATAATCATTTATAATATTAAAATATATTTTTAATATTTTGTCATAACCCGATTTGATTAAGTTCAATGCAGCATATTGTAAAGGTAATATGGAATCGAAACATATTCTTTGATAAAGGAACAGGTTGCTCTGAAAATATGGTTATTTACATTATTAGCGTCATTTTTGGTGTAGTGCCATATCTGAATATAATTTTTTAGATATACTTATTTGTATAGACACTACACATTGATAAGTTCAACGCGAAACAGTAACATCATATAACATATATTTTATGCAACAGAAATAATTTAAATATTCATATATCACAATTCGTGTTTCTTAACGCAAAATTGTGGATCACATTTTACATAAAACACTAATACTATATTAGGAAGAATCGCACGCTATCCTTAATTGTAATTATAATAAAAAGGATCATGACAAAAGTATTCTGGCTACAATATTGTTATGAACATATTATTCATTTTATAGTTATATATGTTATTAGATAAATAATTTGCGCGTCACAATTGGAGGTTTCTGTATTTTGATTTGCGATTTTACAAATTAGGTCCGGATATCAAATTTTAGTAGAGCAATCCAAAATAATGTTGTGATCTGAAGTGAATAAAGATTTATGTTGCCAAATAATACCTTTTATAAAATGGTAATTTTCAATTATTCAGTTTAAGATTTTATTATTGTTCTATAGGAATAGGCTATATATATTAATATATAAAATATGCTGAGTGTAAAACGTTGCTCTATTTTCTGTACTCTATTCCATATTTACAATCAAATAATAATAAATGAAGCTAGAAAAATTTGGAAAAACTCATCCTCAACAAGTATCTGGCCCTTCTCATCGTTCCTAATATGCAAAAGGATCAATTCGCATTCGTTCCTCGTAAAGGAGCTGGTACCACTACAGCACTGATTCGCATCACTCAACACACCTTACAGTTCCTAGACCAACAAAGCGGAACAGTGCGTGTTCTTCTGGTCGACTACTCCAAAGCCTTTGATAAGGTCACTTTCCACACAGTCATGAACGCTGTCGCCCACCTTGGTGCGTCCAAACAGCTCATCGCCTGGATCCACAGCTTCTTTGACGATCGCTACCAGCGTGTTTCTAC
>JAUZND010060085.1:0-18299 GCA_034780555.1 Coelogynopora nodosa
CCAATCTGGGGAAACAATAAGCCGAACACTAACACGCGAGGATCATTTTCTGTTGGATTTGTTGCATCTATTACAACGGAGGGCGGAATGAGAGTCAGTAAAAATTTCAAACTACAGAACTATATTTGTGAATGCGTTTCAGCATTGTAACTAAATTTGAAGTTGACGGTACTTTCTGAGTGAAGAAAATATTGTAGAACACAGAAGTACTATTCTAATCGTGTACTTCGCAGTCGACATTTTTTTTCTCTTTTTTCTGGAAATAAAAGTACTGTCGACTCGCTGCTAAATAATAATATAATTCTTCGTGTTCATATCTATTCAATCTTTATTTCATTTTATTATATTTCATAAAAATTGCATTCTCTTCAATAGAATATACATATAGTTAAATAATTTTTCAATAATTATTTTAAAATAAAGTTGGAGAAGTGAAGGATTAGGTGGGGTGGTAAAACATCTCCTTACGAAATTTATAAGAATATTTAATAATATTTGTGTCCCAAATGTATTGCATATCTTTTAATACACATTTATATTATACACTATTAAGTTTAATTAATTTATGTTTATCTGCAGCGATTACAATACGTAAATATATATTATTGTTGTGATTTATAGTGTTGTTTTATACATGTTTTGATAGTTTAATTTTATAATTGTATATCATATCCAAGAACAAAAATTGTCATCAGTCAAGGCTGTTCTATTCGTAATATATAATGTGTTTTACACATGATACATTTTCCCAGTAACAAGCGTGCTAGCATAAGAAACTTGCTTTCTTCCGAGAAATGTGTTATGATAACGGACAAGCGCCACAATCACAGTTAGTTCAAAGCTCCTCATAAAATATTTAAAGGTTTACTTTAGAAAAACTACCTTTTTTATTCACGTGGATGTTTTATTGTGGTTCACATCAATATTACATCTTACGATTTCTGGGCACTATGTTGGTATACTGTATTATTGATTTGCTTACTTTTTCTAATTTATTTAAACAATTTGAATTAAATTATATTAGTTAGCATTAGTATAGGCTTACAGTTTAATAATTTTTTTTATTATGGATATATACCGTATATCCATGATTGTGTATATATATATAATCTCTCTTTTTTGTAATATATATTAAATTGTAATTCATAATAATTTTAATTAGTAAATTTTTACTAACATTTTTTACAACAAAATTATTAAATTTAGATTGTGATGTGATATACATTAATTTATATGTATTATATGCAAGCATAATACACATAAATTTAATCGATAATTCATAATACACGGAAACACATAAATTAATATTATATGTTTTAGCTTTGCGTTCGCTAGAAACAATGACAGATTTTGAGGTCATTAGAATATAAGCCGTAACATATTATATAAACATGTAATTGTTAAATTTTAGAAAATATTTGTTAAATATTAAATTAAATATATTTAAAGTTTTAACTTTAAAATTGATAACAAAATTGCTATTAAATTTATATCTGGTTTCCATAAACTTAGTACTTAATTGAAGTGCATTAACATTAATTTGAGTTATTTACACTATATAGAAATTATTATTACATATATTATTGTCAATTAAATTGTAGTATTTATAACTTATTTATAATGTGATAGCATAGAAAAAAGTATTGGCCACAAAATAATGCTCTATGAAGTGATTTAATAAGCACGTAAATTAATTTCGAAACGCTTAATAATAAAACAAAAAGAACACCTTGTTGCAATTTGAAATTCTGTAAATTGTATAACTTACCGAATAGCGTGAACCTGGCAGGATCTGTTGCCCATCTTTGAGCCAATCAAATTCAGCCTTGGGATCGGCCTGCACGGCATACACTAGTTCAACAGTCCTTCCCTCCACAACCGCCAACTTTGACGTGGGATATTTGATGAACTCTGGTTTCATTGTGAAAGCTATAACAAGGGCCACTCAACATCTACCTATTTAGGCAGATAAGAGAGGAGTCGCTTATTAAACAACATTGTGAAGTTCATGCATCAATTCGATCAGTGACTATAATTTGGTCCTACCTATTATAGTATTAATAAGAGAGTATGGGAGGCAGAGGCCGCATATTAACCCGCAAGAAATTATACTTACTTCTGATTAGTCAATGTCACCTCGGATAATCCAGTTGCGTAATGCATTTTAACTTATAAGCTATAGTTTACACTCATGGAGGAAGTGTATTAAAGGAAGTATATATATAATGTAATGTAGAATGGAGAATTGAACACTGAAATAACAGTTAATAAAGAAGTTATCTTGTAATAAGTTCCATTGAATTCCATCCCCATCTTATTAAGTAAACAAAAAATGTATAATCTAATGGAACTGTCTTCTCAAATACTGCATAACAAATTTTTATGCACTGAATATCTTATATAAGATGACCAATACAGAATATAAAAGTCCTTTACGATTAATTGATTTAAACAATACGTTTAATTGGATAATTACTTTTGCAACAAACATAAAATACAATGTAAAAATATGAATTTATTATTATTTCAAATAAAATAATCATTTGATATATTTGTTTTCGGTAAATAAATAATTATATTTTCATAGAGTTTTTAAAATCATGTTTAGTTATCTTTCAGACATTAAGATTAATATATTATTGATTGATTATATCTTTATTAATCTTGATACATAATTAATATTATATTATTGATCTCAATAAACGATAAAACTATTTATTTAAATAGTTAACTTTAACGGTAAACTTTTTATAAAATATATATACGATACGTTTTCATGTCTTGATTATATTTAATAATAACGCATTTTATAATCTACTTATATAATTTAAATACAACAAAACTAAGACATTACTTACCAAGTTAGGAGAAAAATTTAAATCCTTAAAATCTACTTGAGAATATTGACACCACTTTAAATAATTCCAATTTGATCGGTTGGGGATGATTCTTCTGCAGTCATATGTGAGGGAATCACCCACTCAATAATCACTGAGCCAAATTTGTCTGCTTCTTGGCTCACCAAATCAACCACAAGTCAATATATCAGAAAAGCCGAACGATGCCAAGCAAGAAGTGAAGTGGAAATCACCACTCACTAACTCAGCTGTTTCTTCTGTCCCCACTATATCTCTGCTAATGGATCAACAGGGATTAATAAACTTCAGAAACCTCATCACGATGTGGTCTAAAATTAGCTCAATAATATTATTATTAGGATTAGTATGGTCCACTTTACTGATTCATAAAGAGTCGAATAATACCATTAGAAAATATTCTTAGTCCGATGCGATTCATTACTGAGAAGTTATATCAGATTCTACAAATATCAACCGGATATTATATTATAGAGTATGTGTATTATACAGACGCGGAAAACGGCAGCTTTGATGAGATAATCGATAAATTGGTTCTAATACTTAGATAAATACAGACTAGGATTATAGGGAACATCTGATGTAGTTGAAATCGACGAATTGAACTACAGCTGCACGAATGTAAAGGGGGGTTGGGGTGGCATATTACATGTCTGTTAGTACTGTAGGTATTGCACGCGCAAGAGTGCGACATTGCGACTGCAGCATGTGTAAATGGTATTTTGGAACTTACGCATCTTGTCTAGGCTTGGTATTTGAGATACTTTATACGTCTATCAAAATATATTATGCATCCTTATTGAAACTCAATGTTTGACTTATTTTTAATCTGAGTTAAAACTATATAATCGTCAGGCAAAGGTTGTGTGTAACTAAATGTATAGGAGGTATCGAGATTTAGACTTTTCATTATGTTTCAGAATATGTCTGGCAATCGTATATAAACTAAGTTTATAAAAAAAATTATTTATAGATTAAAAGACGAAGATGATGTCTGATTTCATACAAAAGCAAACATTATAGAACTATGATTAAGTTAAGCAGTTGTATAGTTTTTATTTTTAATATACAGATCATGGAATAATTACAAATATATAATTAAAAACTAGATGCTGCAGATAATCATATTCTCTTTAATACTTTAATATTTAATCATAAAGGTAGCTTATAAATTATTAAAAATAACCAATGACTAATTTTAATTAATATCAGACGTAATTAAGTTGATAATTAATAGATTAAACTTTTTTACATTTTGGGTCAAATATTTTCGACATTAATTCAAACAGAAAAATTCTTTCTTTATTTCTATAAAAAAAAAGGTTAACGGAAGAACCGTCAAATTTATAAATTACAAAAAGGAATTTTCAATTTATTTGTGGAAATAAGCAACGATAAAATGCAAATAGTTATGCCAATATTTTTAAAATATATTCTAGTTGTATTGTAAGTAAACTTGTAAGATCATGGCAACATAGGTAAACACTTAAAACAAAATATTTAAAATCTAGGGGACGTAATATTTAAATTTAACGCACGTAATAAAACAAATATTTACAACTTAAATCTACATAAACATAATATCTACATTTGTATCTGATAATGACAAAAGATATGAATTTAATGTTGCAACGCCTATATATTGATTGTAATAAATATAACATTTGCTTATAAAACATACCTTGAAGTTAAAATAAAAGAATGTATTATTTCTGTCATGGAGATATTAAAAAATAGGTTACTATTGTAACAGTTAGTGTACATACTAAGAAATTGTGTTTTGAATATTCACATAGGCTATGTGTTTTTTGTTCATCTCCAGATAAAATTTACTTGTTATATCCAACATTTACATGGAATTACCCACAGCCGTACGTCTCCTAAATCGATAAAATATATTATTTGGTAATACAAGTGTGTTGAAAATACACACTCTTCAAGCGTTTCCTTGAACGAATAAAAATATCAATATGTATAATAAAGAATGATAGTAATTAGGAAAGATGCTAGAACATTTTCGGAGAACTACAACTAATTTATAAAGATCTGAACAACATTTTAAAAACAATAATAGCAAAAATGTTGTATATGTCTAGTATTTTTATAATCTAGAGATGATATTTCCGCAAATCAAGGGAACCTAATTTAACTATTTATTTATCAATATAAATGTATACTTATGGCAAGTATCAACGACACCATTATTGCATGGGTTTGGGTTAATTTGATCCAAGACTCTTATTTAGATCCGTTTTAACTACTTTAAAGATTTTTAAGAATAGTGAAAACGTGACAGGAGCAATATGATCGGTATCTCTATAATTGAAGAAAATATTCCTTCAAATTTATTAATTTGTTTCGTCAGTACATAATTAATATTTGACGGCCTCTTTATTAAAAATGAATTATTTCATGAAATCTACAACGCAGACAATAAATACCACATCAAGTTCTTTCAGATAGAATTTCAACGATATTGAATATACCAAACTTTCTGTTATTTTCAGAATGAGTTATTTCCATTTATTTAATATATGTTTTCATGTTAATAGTTTTAAGCTAATAAATAACAATAAATACAGTCCAAAATTATTTAAACAAATTGGTAAATATTTTTTGTTGAATAAATGATGAATATATTTATTTAAATACAATTAAAAGGACCACTAATAAACATTTCAGAGTATATTGATTTCAATAACGAATGTTATTTTGCACGTCTGCTTCTTTTTGTCCTGGACGCAATCAACGTGGATATTTCTGGTGGATATTAGTTTGTACCGTTGGAGACTGAATATTATTGGCATTCTTTGGCTTGTTTTATGTTTACTATCTTTGGTCTCCAATGACGATAGAAGTCCACACTCAGGTTTTTGATGAAATTCTGATATTATAATTCGGTAGCTTTTGACATGTTTGATGAAAAAGGTCTGTTAATCTGTTAAATTAAAATTTTCATCAGATTTCATCAAAATAGGGCGTTTGTATGGTTGTTAATTAACTAAATAGTTTGCTTTGGAATCGAATTTATGACGATATTTTCCAGATAGTTCTGATGGGGGACCTAAAACATCAACAGTGGTAGACGTTTTGAACTCATTGTCACTAGTAAACGATGCTAACGATAATGACTTGTTATCTACATATGAAACGCAGACGTCTATTAAAGTTTGGCCGCTTTGAAACCAACATCACATTTATCAAGTGATTAATTACAGACTCGTCTGTAAACCACGAACAATTCGAAAAAACCATCAAAATTGTACTAGGAAGAGTTCTCTCTTTTCACGTAACGTCTTTTCCTCCTTCGTATTGGTGAATAATGTGTTCTCTCACTTGAGGGTGAATGTTTACCAGATGTACAAACATCAACTAAATGGCTGCAGTTACATCGACGTTCCGGGAGTCTCTGATTGCACTCACGAAGATGTGGCCCTTTTCTGTTGGCCGTTATTATCGCCAAGTGATATATTAAAATTCGCACATCTGAAACTGAAACTGCATCCTCCGCGCGATAAAGAGTAGAAGTTTGTGCTTTCTTTTCTATCTTCCACAGTTCATTGAGCTCTATTGAGTTAACGACTTTAGTTGCGTTGTTACAGGGGGAGGCTGAACTCGGGTGCTATTTACTGTTCCATCATTTTATTCAATTTGGGGCGATAGCGTATAAAAATATCTGACGGTGGATTTAAAAGCAGGCTGGAGATGACAATTGAAACTGACATTAGCGTGTTTCCAGTATATATACTACTTCCGCCAATTGCCTCGATCAATCTTCTCTTCCAGGGAGGGATTGCAGGAAAGTTGCAATGGTGGTGGAGATACATTTAGTGTAGAATGTTTCGGCAAATTCGATCCACTGATTTAGGATGAATATCTTTGTTTCTTGACGTATATTGTCGGATCATCTAGGAAGCTGAAATGATTGGAATGTAAAATTTGTTCAAGCGAAAACTTAATTAAAAGAAAAAATTGCTACTTTTAATTATAGTAGTATTTTTTAGGGAGTTAACTAAAATTAATTGAATATTGTCTATTCGCCTAATTGAATATTGACTGTTGTATATAAGTGATATTTTCCATGTATATTTCCATGTATTGTAAAATATAATATACATGTGCATGCTCGATTTACCAGATAAATAATCGTAGATGAACGTCACAGAAAAGAAAATCTTTAGAATTTACCACAAAAGCACTTTCTATTTGAACCTATATGTCACCCTTGTTAAAACTCTTCAGCATGCCACGCATACAACACTGTTGTTTTTTATATTTTGATTGATTAAATAATATAAACACTTTCAATGGGACCATATGCTATGCTAATTTTGATAATTTGTATATTCATGGATTCTTTTTGAATTTCTGAAGGAAATGAACTAGTACTACATCATAACGTACTACATCATAATCTGGTTATGAATGGATTTTAAAATGTGCTTGTCATAACCGATGCTTGTTATATCTGAAGTATCTCTCGTTACTAAACGTGTCCACAGGATTATGTTATCATGAATGTTATAAGCGATTTCTTGTTATAATTGAGTATGACAAAAATTAACCAAGCATATCAATATTCACAAGTGGAAAAGTATATTTCAGCATCTTTCCGTATCTTTCAGATGTAGTTCAAATCGACGATTTGAGCTATAATTGTAAAGAAGAAATATAAAAGAGGTTTGGTGGTAGCATTACATATATATAAGTCAGTGTTAGAGGTATTGCATGTGTATACAGTTTATAATTAGAAGTTATGAATCTTGTCATTCTTGACATTGTATTTGAGATATCTTCTGTTGAATGTCTATCAAAATATTTCATAGTCAAAATAAATAGACGTACATAAGTTTCAGATAGTATAACTATTAGAAAGTCGAGCTTGTCTGTAATTAATAAATGTAGGATCGGAGTAGGGTTTAGACCTTTTTCAGTGTTCAAGGATATTTCTGGCAATCATAAATGCCAAAGAATATTGAGGTAAATATTCTTTGTTAAAAATGTCTTTATTCCAAAATCATTGAGTTTTAATAAATTTTATTAGACGTAAAGGATGTCTTTGATTTGATACAGAGTAAATACAAAGCTATATGATTAACTAACAAGCAGAAGATAGCACTGCTGCAGTTGCATAGATTATTTGAAAACGTAGGTGCGCTAACATAATTTTGCGGGTAACAACATGTAAGTCAACATTTAAATTTCATAAAAGTATTTGCAGCACATAATATTTAGTGTTATCTTTCAATATTTTTCAATGTTCTATTACACTAACATAACATAAATACTTAACAATATGATTATAGAATGATATAATAATAATTAACATAATATGAATATGAAAACTGTATACTAAATTTATGACAAAGGAAATTACTCTCCGGAAGTCACACAATTTGGTTATGAAGATAGTTAATTTTATAATGTATAGCATTTTTTTAAATTTGCATTTGAATCATTCCTAATGGGGATCCAATGGGTAAATGTTAAAAACTTGCAGAAAAAACTAGATTTTTTCTGTTTATCTAGCGCATGATTCCTATTCGGTTATATCCATTTTAGCAGGAAAATTGATAAATTTAGGATAACTGGTATTTATTTGTTGTTATATATTTTCTTTATGTTGTCAATCTTAACCCTCCGTGTGAATCGAAAGAGGCCCTATTTATTTAAACAAACATGTCCTATCTTGAGCATCGTAGATCTCTTTTCGATAGACACATGGTATATCGTATCGTAAAATAATTTTGTTGACCTTAATAATCTAGTGAATATCCCTATAACATGCGTGGGCACTCCAGTAAAAAGAGAACTGTTACTGATCTCCCCAAGTATAATTTTAGGCAAAATTTATTTTCTAGACGAGGTCTCTCCACTTGGAACTCCCTCACAGAGACATTGGTCTGATTTTGTATATATGTGTTTTAATGTATAGATTTTTTTCTTGTACAAATAAAAAATGTATCTTATCTGGTAGAACGACTTTTTCAAAGATATTCGGACTATGTTTAAAAAAAATTATGGAGCATATATGTCTTCCGTATTAGAAAAATTTAACGCATATTATGCCATTAATATTAATATAATCTCCAGTTTTAAAGATTTTTTAAAAGAACCCACCTGAAGATTTGACAACTTCTTGAAAGTAGTGGAAAATTGGAATTTGGAACGATGGTAAGGGCATTTATGGTAAGACCATAAAATGATCTCTCATTTTTATAGTTATTATAAATCTCACATGAAAAAC
This sequence comes from Coelogynopora nodosa, assembly GCA_034780555.1. NCBI lineage: Eukaryota > Metazoa > Platyhelminthes > Proseriata > Coelogynoporidae > Coelogynopora > Coelogynopora nodosa. The sequence goes on from JAUZND010060085.1 coordinate 9,124, forward strand.
TGTAGGAGAACGTTCTTTCTTTATAGACAGAAATTAACATTAAATTTATTTATAAAAATAACTAAATGTTTTTACATTTGTTCGCCGCACATATATATGATCAACTTTGGTTTAACGTGCCAGGTCGGATACCGTGGGATGTATTCAAGAGTTCCTGAGATTTTAGAAACTTCATCATCTAGGTAGCATATTTTTCCAGCTAACTTACTTAACAAATGTATTTATTGCTTATCTACTTTTTTGCACACCATGCTGTCCAATGATGTTTTTTGAAAACGGCCGGGATTTAGTTAAGATCAAGTAAATGACTTTTTGAACAATAAAAAACCACAACAAACAATACAAAAGTTTTATTAAATTTTTTTCAGAATTTTCAAGTTTCCTGAAACCGTACATTTTGATGTTGTGTATCAACAACCATAATTATTGTCTTTTGAGCAAATTTCTTAAAGATCTAGTATGTTCAATAAAACACATATGATCGAATATGATCGAACTTTAGTCAAAATATATCAAATCCCTTCCGCTGGATACCCGGTGTTGTTGGAAAAAAATAAATATATATATATATATATACCGGGTGCGTGACGGGTTAATAATTAAGAATAATGCTTATAGCTAGCTATTATATATATGCAATTATAGGTTTCCAGTAAACTATATTATTTAGAAATGTAATGTAGTTTATAAAAGTGTTATTTAACTTTGAAGTGACCCTTAATAAAAGTAAGAAGATCCCATTTGTGAATTTTATCGTAATTGTAAATGAGACATGTATTAGAACCTAAATAAAAATAACATAAACGTATAACATAAAACTATCGCCATTATTTTTTTATCATACTACTCAATTATTAAAAATAATAATTAAATGTTTACAATTAGCAACATTTAGCTATAAATAAATATATATAAATAAAGCTACAAAAAAACGTGTAAACACATAATATAAAATAATATCATTAATATAGTATACAGCGATATTTATACGATTTAGGGATAACATATCACTGCAAATCATATAGCAGCCCTATTTTATCAAAAACAAAATTGAAACTAGTGTATGTGCCAATGACATCGACGTAGTGTATTATATGACGTCGTGGTGTAGTATAGGTTAATAATACAACAAGCTATGTCACATTAATTACAAACTTTTAACGACTTTTAACGCTCTCAGGGGCAATAGTATCGCAATCTCTATTGGCGGAATATTCATTCAAATATATTTTGAATAAAAAACAGTACCGTACATAATGTTTAGCCATTACAATATGTATTATTATCAGGCTTCATCAATAATGGTTTAGAAAACGGTTTAAAAAAAATTAATCTGCAGTAAAATTTTAAGAATTTTTAGTTGTGAAAGACGTTTTAGCCAATGTTTGTATTGTTTTCCAATAGTATACCTTTTTTTTTAGATATCTGTGGTTGAATAAATATTAGTTTATTCTGTTCATCATTGTGATACCAAGCTCATCCAATTATAGATATACCAGCCAACTTGCAAAGGATGTTCTTATTATGACATGGAATGTAAACGATAAATTTAGATATTTTGGGGAATGAGTAAACTAAATTATGTAATAACTACTAAGAATTATAGGTTGCATCAATTAATTATTTATTGAATTGTTTATTAAATTAGAACATGCTTTCCTTTGGTTAGCTAGATTGGTCGCGCCCGCTCTTTGCCTTGTTTCATGTAAACTATTTTTTATCTCAAATGATGATAGAAGCCCTGGCAACCGTTGCCAACACAATGGCGTTGTTGAAGATATTCTGACATTTAATGCATTAACGTTCGGTGTAGGCCTACTTCTGACCTAGGTCTTAAAATCGTTTTCTTTTTGCTAGATTAATCGAGGAAGAGTTCTGTCTTTGCTTGTAATGTATTTTCCCCTTCATATTAGTAAAACACTTGATAATTTCACTTACTGGTGAAAGAGTACCAGATCTGTAAACATTGATTAAATTGTTTGTATATTTCTCCAACCCTGAAGGTTTCATCTGACAAACATCTGAGAAATCTTCCTCCAAGCTCTCACGAAAATATTATTTCCAATTCTTCGTCAACGTTGACGGCGGTATAGCAATATTACGGTGTCCTCTTTTCGAATGATATTCGCCATGGCTCTCATTTTCTGAGACAACCGAGTATTTCCCATGTTTGTCTTATGTTTCATCATAAAGACGAAGGGAGTCAGCGATTGGTTAGATTTGGCTGGGGAGTTATCACTAAATTTATTAGTTGAATCTGATGTCAGCGTGTTTTGGAGCGTCGCATTCCTCTCCCAACTTCCTCGTTCAATATTCTCTTCCAGCTGTGTTTGGTGGTAGCATAACCTGTAGATCAGTGTTACATGTATTGCATGTGCAAGAATGCAACATTGCGACTGCAGCATATATACGTGTGTATAACAGTCAATTTGAAGTTACTGATCTTGACTTTTTTGACTTGGTATTTGAGAGATATCTTCTGTTGAACGTCAATCAAAATATGTTAAAGTCGAAATAAATAGACACGCGAAACTAAATTGTTGGCTTTATTTGTAAGTCTAAATTACTACTATTACCGTTAGTATAAGAGCTTGTGTGTAAAACAATGTGGTGTAGATTGTAACTAAGTTTTACATAGTCCATTTTATCCATGTTCAGAAGTATTTCTGGCAATCGTAAACACCAAAGAAATATCAAATAAATAAACGTAAAAATGTGGTTTTATTTAATAATAGAGCTAATACGAAAGCTATGACCAAATAGGATAAGATCAATTTGCTGCAGATGAATAGGTTTTATTAAAACGTGCATATATGCCCTCAGGTCCTGGAACAATTCCGAAAAAAATTATATAAACAACATGTTAAAGTGCTTGCTCTGTAAAATGAACACGCGCTATTTTAATGAAATTCCCCTAATAATAAAAAAATTAGTTATTAGTCTTTGCAACACATCATATTCATAGTTATCTTTAACTTTGTTTATATGCTTCCTAATATTTAAGTTACATAATATTACGGAAGCGAAACTAGTATAGTTAATAAATATAACGATAAATGCCTTTTTTAAATATACTGAATTTATGACGGGTAAATGATTAAATTTACAGAAAGATACAGATTTCCAGGTTTATCACGTATGATCCAAAGTTTGATAAATTATCAGAAAATTTGAAAAGTATTTGTTTATTTATCTATTTATAATATTACTTATATAAGTATTTTATTTTATTTATAAAAGTATTTATTTATAGCAAGTAGAATTCTCTATGCGGCGTTACAGTAATGTTTTTAAAAAAATTGATAGACACAGTAAGTAATTGACATGTAAATTCATCTGCAGACCGGTTTCGGGGTATTTGCTCCTCATCAGTACAGAGTAGGAATTGAACATGCAACCCAGTATACTGTGAGCGAACCACCTACCACTAAGCCGCCACAGCCTCACCTGTCAACTACTTCCTTCCGATTATAAGAATTAAATGTTCTTTTGCGCAACTGCGGTGAAGGGCTCATATTAAAATTAAGTTATACACATGGTATATATAGGCTGTGGCGGCTTAGTGGTAGGTGCTTCGCTCACAGATTACTGGGTTGCATGTTCAATTCCTACTCTGTACTGATGAGGAGCAAATACCCCGAAACCGGTTTGCAGATGGATTTACATGTCAATTACTTACTGTGTCTATCAATTTTTTTTAAAACATTACTGTAACGCCGCATGGAGAATTCTACTTTGTTGAAACGCGAGGATGTGGCGGCCTAGTGGTAGGTGGGTTCGCTCACAGATCGCTCAGTTGCATGTTCGATTCCTACACTGTACTGAGGAGGGGCAAATACCCCGAAACCGGTCTGTAGATGGATTTACCTGTGGATTACTGTGTCTATAAATAAACATCAAAATATTTATTTTTAGATACAGTATTTATTTAATTTTGAAAAAATTTATCATTTTCCCTCTCTTTTTAATTAACTGTGTGTATTGGGAATGGTATTATTTATTTATTCAAACGTGTTCCATTTTTTTGTCCTTTTCTTCAATATTTTTAGTTTATGTGAGACATTTATGTGAGGCCTTTATTAACCCTTCGTACGTGGAGGGGAGGGGTATACCATTTTTTGAAAGAAATTAAGTTTTTGATTGAACGATGCTATGATTTTTTTTTACTCAGTGGCTAAAATACTTTTATCTAACTATGTAACTATCGTTCAATAATATACCGTTCCAGTTTCAACTGGAATGCAGTCCATGAACTTTCAAAAACTTATTAAAAGTAGAATTAATTTGGGCTATGAATATTAATAATAATATTATTATAATAAAAATAAATAATACTATAAAATATCTTATGAATCAAATATATGAAGTGTCCAATTCTACCATTTTTCAAATATCTCAAACTGGTCAATTCTTTGAAGGGAGTTGCTTTCAAAATTCCTAAGATCTCAGTTTTTGATTTCAAGATGCGATATACAGCATTTTTAATCAAATATTAGAAATCGCTGAGAAACAATTCTAAGATCAGAGCAATATTACACAAATTATTAAACTTTATACAAATTTGTCATATACCCTTTTCGTTTGATACGATACCCAGGTGGATGGGAAAAGACATCGAAATATAATCTAGTTTAAATAAGCGCTTAAAAGGCGTTGAAACTAACTTAAAAAGTTGTGGTACCTATCGTTAAGAAATAAGAAAAACAGGTCCACATTTGAATTAGGATATATTACTGATATTTATATGATTCATTATGAACTAATTATGTTATTGATTAAAAATTGAAAGCATCACGCGATAATAGCGGTATGAGTTTCAAAAAATCCTAAATTTTGATTAGGTTTAAAAACAATTGGTATACAAACAAAATTAGATCCTATGAAACGATGTATGCCACATATGTCTATAATTTAATTAATTTTAAAAATGGTGAAAATGTTGTCAGAAACAATATTATTGTATTCTATTTTAACAAAGTACCTTATTCAAAATAAATTTTAAAAAGTGGTTTAATAAAATAATACAAGCGTTTGCCAATTTGCGCAGTTGCGACTGTAAAAATGGGTTATGCATAAATAACACTGATTATAATCTCACTGGCATTTTAAAAATATGAACCTGCACAATATTTCGTACCTTTAACTTGCCCGTGAAATTATAATTAACGTTTGTGTTGTTTTGAAGTAATACCCAATTTTCTACATATTTGTGATCGTATATAGATGTTATTTGTATATTCTCCTTTGTCTCCTTTATCTAATACATTAATTTGATTGATATTTCATGTTCTAATTCCATGAAATGTAGATAATGAATAAATCGAATATATTTAGATAATTTCCGTATGATTTACTTAAATTTCTTTGCAATGCGTTTTTAGATAGATAGCTTTAAAATGATAAATTACAAGAAGTACCTCTAAAGAAACAAATACAAAAGTTATTCATACAAAGTTGCAACATTTCTTTATAGAATTGTCTAATAAATAAAATGGTGTTGTTTTTGTTGATTACAATTAAAAGAACTACTAAAAAATATTTCAAAGCATTCTGTTTATTAAATAAAGTTATTTTCCATATTTACTTCTATTAGTCCCTTATTGACTATCAACGTGAAGATTTCAGATGATGTTAGCCTGTACCATTGGAGGCTGAAATGTTAATTGCTTTTCTCCGGTTAGCTAGATTGGTGGCGCTTTTACTTGTCTTCTTTTACGCAAACTATTTGTTGGTCTTTTTGATGATATAGGACGTGATAGTCCTCGCCGCGTACACTCGCGTTGTTTCTGATATTCTGACATTTTATGCATTAATGACGGGCGTATTTCTGACCTGGGTCTTATAAACCGTTTTATACTTGCTAGATTAATTGTGCACAACTCAGTTAAATCAGGTTTTTCAATCGTCTTTATCAACACAGTCCGTTTGTCTGGTTGTGGTGTAACTGTCTGTGGAGCATCTGTGGTCTGGGAAATAAGTTGTTTTGGAATTGCGACCGCGGCTTTAGTTTCCGGAATGTCAACTGTGTTAGAGTTGTCAAGCTCACTGTCACCAGTAAACGATGCTAACGATAGTGACTTTTTATCGACAGATGAAAAGCAGGCGTCCGTTCCAGTCAGCTGCTGTGGTTCATAAGGGGATATTTTCTCGTCAGTTAAAACTGCAACCAACTGCACATTTACTGGGCGATTAATTTTTAATATAAGGCGGGGTTTACCTATATTATCCGTAAACCACGAACAATTCGACGAACCATTAAATATATACTGAGAAGAGTATTTCTTTTTTTCAAGACGTCTTATTTTCCTTTGTATTTGTGAAGAATTTTTTGTCTCACTTGAGGTTGAATAAGTGTCCGATCTGCAAATATCACCGGAATTTTCTGTACTCAATGCTGCAATTTTCAGTGTGGTTTGCGGCGTCTCATATTGCATTTGTACCGATGAATCTAAAATGCGATGACTAATCTCAACCCCAGAAGATTGATTAATATCTACGGGTACGTGATCAGAACTACAATTTTCCCCTTCCTTTTCAATCTTGCACGGTTTGTGGAGCTCCGATGATATTGACGGCGTAGGTTGCGATGTTATGGGGGGCTGAACTCGAGTACTATTCGTCGTCCCACCAATGTTCTGAGTTATCAAAGATGTCGATAGGTTGAAGGGTGCCGACAGCGGTTGAAAAGGTTTGGCGGTAGAGGTAACCATCGGGTTTATATTGCCCTTTAGCTGAAGATTGATACACTTAGTTGAAAATCCTGTCAACACGTCTTCGGTTATAGACTGCTTCTGGCGATTGCCTCGATCAATCTTTCCGTCCAGGGAGGCATTGCGGGGAAGTTGACCTTGTGCTGGAGATATATTTGGTGTTAACTGTTTCGTCGGTTTTGGTGCTTGTTTAGGTGGATTTGGTAATTGTTTCGGTAGATTTGGTTCTTGTTTCTGCGGAGTTGGTGATTGTTTTTTCTGATTTGGTGCTTGTTTCGGTGGAGTTGGTGATTGTTTTTTCTGATTTGGTGCTTGTTTCGGGGGAGTTGGTGATTGTTTTTTCTGATTTGGTGCCTGTTTCGGTGGAGTTGGTTCTTGTTTCGTTAAATTTGGTTCTTGTTTTTGAGAAGTTGGTGATTTTCTATGCTGATTTTGTGCTTGTTTCGGTGGAGTCGGGGATTGTTTTTTCTGATTTGGTGCTTGTTTTGGTAGAGTTGGTGATTGTTTTCTCTGATTTGGTGATTGTTTTCTCTGATTTGGTGCTTGTTTGGTTGGATTTTGTTTTTGTTTCTGCGAAGTTGATGATTTTCTCAGCGATATGTTTTGAAATATTCCGGGTGTAGGTCGTCGATTTTTGTTGGAGTCTTGAACCATCTGGAGGTTGAAATCATTGAAACATAAAATACTATCAAACGGAATCTTAATTAAACGTATCTATTACTAGTTTAAACACCTTATGTATCATGCGGATAACTGAATATAATTGAAACAATATGTGTGGCACATAATAGGATAATATACGTCAAAGATTTGCTACGATTAAAAAGTTGTATTGTGTATTATTGGATAAGAAAAAAATTTAGTGCATATATCGATCCATTTTCAAAACAACGTTTACCTATATAACTTTTTATTTGCTTTTGATTGATTTACACATTTTACATGATAAACACGCTTTATTGGATGAAATGATAAGTTACTACAGATTATTGGTTGATTATTTTGAGAATTTTTAATAAAATGTAAATACTAAAATGAAAATTAACTAATAATATAAATATTTACAAGCCTAACAGTATATTTCAGTATATTTTGAACATCAGATGTAGTTGAAATCGACTAATTGAACTATTTCAAAGAATGAATGTAAAGGGAGTTTGGTGGTAGCATTACATGTAAATAAGTTTTACATGTATTGCATGTGCAAGTTAGAGTGCGACAATCCAACTGCAGCATTTACGGTTTATTAAAAGTCATCAATCTTGTCTTTCTCGACTGAGTGTTTCTGGCTACATCAATTAAAATATACTCTATATAGTTGAAATAAATAGCCACGCAACCTTTGCGAAACTAAATAATTGACTTAAATGTAAGTCTGAGTTAGGGAGAGTTTGGTTGTATAGAAATTTGACGTATATGTAAAAGTTTTTATAAAGTTTACAAAATATTTTGATTTTGATTTTGAAATATTGATTCAAAGCAAATAAGAAAGCTACGACTTAGTAGTTGACTTACATTTGTTGCAGTTGCACACATTATTCTAAAAGTATTTCATGAATCAGTTTCGAAAACATTGAGTGTTTTCTCTAAAATATTGGCTCTTACAATTAATCTGCACTTACTAAAATTCACTTCGAGATTTCAAAATATTAAAATGAATTTTAACACATCATATTGTTTTCTTTAAAAATATTCAATGTTCCATCACATTGAAGTAATATAATAAGCAAAGGGAATTTATAAATAACGGTAAGTGATAGGAATTTATTACGAAGGTAATTGTGTTGCGGAAGACATCTAACTTTTTCACGAAACGCGTACACGAAGGTAGTTAATAGCTTATTTTATAATTTATAGCATAAGAATATAAGGTTTTAATGTTTATCAATTGTTTATCAAATGTTTATCAATTTATACACTTAGAATAACCGGTATTTATTTGATCATAAATATTCCTTCTGTGAATAAAAACAAACGGAACACTATGTAGGTATCGGAGGTAGTTTTATGTTTTTTAAACAAACGTGTCCCATCCTGACATCCGGATGGTTTCTATCATTTTCTTAGATATTTGGACTATATTATCAATTATTTGTCATATGAATATCACTGCTCTATTAAACAATTTGGACGTATGCCATTTTGATATGTCCAAATCTCCGATATCAAGGATTTTTCATGAAATAATTCGCTCGAAGGTTTCACCACTCCCAGATTTGGTGGAAACGGGGCACGATTGTAGAATTTTATAAGTAATAGTTATTGTATTTCAAAAGGTGTACGCATTTTGTCTTATAGGACCTGCGAGAAGACATCGTGACTCCTCTGAAATACTTTTAGAAGAACGTGTTTTTGGTCAGCAATTCGCTGCTACAAGGTCTAAGTGGCTTAAGCGCCATTTTTCGAAAATTGATTTTTTTTCATAATTATTATCAATATTATATGGTCTAACGTGTGTCCAAGTTT
>JAUZND010060096.1:0-18298 GCA_034780555.1 Coelogynopora nodosa
AATGGCCGCCATATCTTCCACAGGGCTAATCTTGAATGCCTCCATATCCAAAAATGTTTAGAATATATTAATCTACATGTGTGCCAATTTTTGTGCTTTTAGAACAATTTGAACAATTGGTCTGCTATGCCGCAGGACTATTAAATATGTTCATGAATATGTTCAATGTTTGACGATACTTTAATCAATTCTTCATTGAGCGTTCTTTTTCGAATAAACGCGTGTGCCTCTTTGAAAGTTGCTGTGGAGCTTTGAAGGCTATTCGAACTATCATTATCTATCTAGAGAGATGAACATAGCTATATAAACAGCCCTCGCAGTTATTCTCTATCCTATTTCAGAAATATACAAAGTTATGTACTATTCTCGAAATATGAGTAATAAACACAAATTTCCATACTATTCTAGGTCGGGAAACAATAAAACGAAATTTCCAAACTATCCTCTAAAACTGGAATGAAGACCTCCCTGCTGTTATGCAATATATGTATCAACCAAAAATAACAAAGGTTGCACAAAATAAAAACCAACACTTACACAAAGTTTGGCGAACCATAGAGGATCAGGATCTTTATCTGTTTGAAATCTGACTTTGGTAAGATAGCAGTCAGGACAGGCAAGCATTTCTGTTATCTCACGTTTGCAACCCCGATACATTGTCTTGACTGCCAGTGAAAGAGGAGAACTGCCTGAAAAATTAAGTGGAAAATAAGGTTTTAAGTAAGACAGGGACACGTGTTAGTGTTGAAAAATTAAACAATGTTTTTAGTTTATACAGTTTTAACTTTATCGGATTAATGTATCTATTGAAGCTAGAATAACAAGTAAAAATCTGTTTTTAATGCATATTATTTCTTTTCACCTACGTGTTGTTATTTATAAAATATACCTCAATTAACTAAACTATAACATCAGAAGTAATAACAATTTTTTTAAATAATAATTTAACTGGTAAAATATTATTTAAAAAGAATTACACAAAATGTGTGCATATACCAGAGATAGATTAGGGATACAATGTCTATAATATTACTGAAAATATCGCAATCAGTAAAAGAAACTTAAAACGCCTGCAGACAGCGTATTATTTAATTTGAATAGAAACAAACAATAATTTGTATTATATAAAATCAGATTTAACTGAATGGAAATATTATACAAAAAGTATTATCAAAATGTTCAATAATTTAAATTATAAATAAACAATTAATTTGTTTTGAAAATCACAAAAAAGTACAAATAGTACAAATGTAAAATATGTCCTGTCTCTTTACAAACGCTAATTGCACGTAACTATACATTGCTTTTAAGGGAACTGACACTTGATATTAATTTTTAAAAAATCGTGTAGTATATTCAGGTAGTCTTAAGATCATGGAAATGACTAAACAGATTATAGTTCTCTATATAATAGTATGACAACTCGGCATTACTAACCACCAGAGAATAAATAAAATAAAGTCAAGCAAGACGCCCCCATTGTTAAAAAGCACAACATGATCAAACATTTTATATCTGATTTTTTAAATTTTATACTCTTTATAAAATGTTAAATGATACAAGATACTAATAACATATTTAACCAATACTTACTTCCATTAAATATCATACAATTGTGGACGATCCATTTGAAATCAGAGAGAAATGCTCTCGGAGTTTTGTAGTATCCATTCGCTGCATTCTGGAATGCGATCAAGACCATTAGCTTTAATATCAATGCAGAGAGGATTCAATAAAAATATGCAAAAGTTTACACTTATAATATCATAAAATCGTTATAAGTTAGTAAAAAGCAATAACAGTAACTGTTATTAGAAGTGTGAATTCGTTTGCATTACTTAAACTTTGCTCATGTATCTTTACAATAAATTATTAAAAAAATTGATAAAATCTGCGAAAATATTGTATTGATCTTAATAATACTAATTTTTCCGTTAAACAGAAATGTTCATAGAACATTCGACAGTATAACGCCCATGGTAAAGATCTGGCACAGAACGTCTCTTAGAAGGGTTTGAAAAAAATTATTTTGCTTTATATAAGTTTAAAGACATCAGCCAACCAATTTAATAAAGGTGTTCAATTACAAATATAATAATTTTGTATAACATGATTTAGTTTGATTTTTAATATTGTGCAATACAACCGCGACGAAGTCATCAGTATAGGAAATATACGATGAAAATCAACTATTTCTTTGTTAATTATTGTCCCTATGAAGCTATGGCGTCATTAGATGTAAAATTATACGTCGTATCACAAAATATTTATATTTTAATGAATTTTGAAACTGTATTCAGTGTTCATACAGGATTCCAATAAAATATTAAAAAACTTTTAAAGACCGTCTGACTGAAATTTTTTAAAGACTTTTAATGAAAAAATGATCGAATAAAACTATTGAAAAACAGTCAGTTTTTGTCTATACTAATTATTTACATGTAGAATGTCAAAAACTCAAACAAGTGAAACATGGGTTATACACACAGGGTTGTCACTCTTTCTTCAAGAAAGAACGGGACGTTTAAAATTCTGGGGCGCTCACTATAGTAAGGCGCAGTTAAAAATATCCAAATATCCAGAAAAAAGGGGTAGAATCTGATTTTGTATGCCATTTTTGAAATAATTACCAATTTGATCCCAGAGGCGTTAAAAACGGGACGGAACGTCGAGGTGAAAACGGGACGAATGGCAACCCTGTACACTATTCACGGATGAGAACGGCTAACACAAAAATCCGAGGAAGTAACAACAACAATGGTGCCAATGGCGAGGCGAGAAGGCGAGTCTCTAAAATGTTCGAGTTTTTACTAACTCGAATGCATATAAATTATCTAATCTGGTAGCATACGAGACTTTTAAGGATCACTTTTAAAGATTATCTCAAAAAGTAAATACTTTTAAGGTTTTTAAAAAAAAACAACCTTAAAATGTTAAAATATAACTAAATTATCAGAAAACATTCCTAAATATATTACATCCTAACATTTAACAAAAACATTGAATGGTTTATTTCATAGTATGTTTATATAAGAATATACAATGTTTTCTAACTAGAATATTGGTATTTTTAAAATTTGAAACATATTGATTAAAAAATAATATTAATAAAATTAATACAGAGTTCCCACAAAACATATACAAAAATGTTCCGGTATTTTCAAGTAATGCTGATGACATATATTATTATGTATATATATACACCTTGGCTAACTTAATCATATGTATACTATATCAATATAGTTTAGTCATTGCGTGAGTCTTTTAACAAACTGTCCAAATCCGTTTCCAATTTCACCAAACCAAAGTGCATTAGATCTCACGATATGCTGCAGTTGTTGCTTGGAGGTTTCAGCCAACAGTGCCAACTCATCAGCCTCCCTGAACAAGTCCTTGACAAGGTCAACATTTCCGGTATTTTCCCTGATCTGTATGCAACTTATATTTTCCAGGTATTTACCCGGTCGGAAATTTCACATGATTTTCCCCGGTTTTTAAGGCTTGTAGGAACTCTGTTAATATCGTCAAGAGACTAACGAACAATTATTGTATCTTAAAATTAAAAATATATAACTTATTAGAAAAACAAGGATTTATATTTTACCTTCATTTTATTTCTACAAGTGAACTTATTTATCTTTTTTTATGTAGAATGGGAACAAATCTCTTTTTTTTGAGATGCAATAGTTTGGTTAGCGCATGATGATATTATGTTCCACATTGACATATTACTTGTTATGTAGAAGCAATGATTAGCCAAAGCACCAGTTTCAACACTATAATAATAATTTGTTTACACTTTACAGCCTTATTTATTAAATGTGTCAGTGACTTGAATAATGAACTCATCACAATTTTTCATAAAATGTTAGTAAAAATAAATAAAAAATTAAGTTACGTCAAAAAATGTGGGTTTGTATTCGGTGGAGTACACCTCGAAACGTTACTTTTAAACAAACCAATTTAATGTTAGATTTAATTTAATAATATTGAAGGTAAGAAGACAAAGGCTGAACGAACTAACCTTTCGTAAAGTACTAAGATCCATTGGTTTAAATATATAATCGGGATAATCAGGTGCTTCTTTGACATCAACTGGTTCTCGGAAATGAATTGCCTGAGAAAAATTACATACAATATGATGTATATTACGACATGATTGTACATACATAGATGATGTACATTACTTTGGTTAATACGTTAATCATCCTAAAGCTAAAGGTTAGTATTAAATTTATTTAATTAGTATAATTTTTAAATTATGGAAATTGAAACTGCAGGGATATTGTGGTCAGTACTGTGAAGTTACTCTTTTATTATTTTAACTTTTATAGTTGAACAAGTTACTCAAATATTTCAAAGTGGTGAAAAATACACACCTTTATTGTAATTCATAAATATCAATAATATTGTAGTTTAGAAAGAAATTGTTAATACTCAAACCATTACAGTTAATAGTTAACTTGAAAATAAGTTATATATTAATAAGAGTATATAATAATCTATAATAATAAATTAAATATATTAATATAGAATATTATAGAATAATCGAAAAACGTAAAAAAACAGGTGACCGCGACATTAGCATCACTGAAATTTTTTACATTCAGATGTGAAGATTTAAGTAGAAATTAAAAACTCATTCATTCACTATTTGATGTCATCACCTTAATTCGCCACATTCTTCAACTCACATTTACACACTTTCGTGAGCTTATCACTTCCTTGATATTTCTAAATTATCATTATAATGGTTTAATTTTATTATCAGACTCTACTACTTGAAAAGCCCTGCAATATGGGGTGTTTTTATAAATATAATTATTACATTTATATTTTAAACAACTGCATTATTCAAATTTCTGTAGACACAGTAGAATTTGATGAAAGACAACACATCTTTAAGATTACATGAAATATTTCTACTCATCACAATATGCTGCAATTTGAATTTCAATGTATTAACATATTGTGGTAAATATTATAGATACGTGGTAAATTAACATAAAAACATACTTCGAATTTGTCGTTATAAATTCGAATGACAATATAATTATAACTTATCAATATCTTTGACATAATCCACAATATATTATATTACAACTGAATAGGTAAGCATGTAGTAAAATATATCATTTCATTAATAAATTATGAACAGTGTGAAATTACAACAAGTAATTAATAACCATTGTACCTAATGCCAATTTTAAATAAAAAACTGTTGGGAAAAACTTATTATTTTTTTTCATCACAAGCTGCATTGGCGTGATAGACAAATAAGCGTATGCTTAATTTTCGATCAAATTATCAAAATGGTCTATTAAATAAATAACACATTAATTAGAAGCTTCGTAAAAATTCAACCAAAAATATAGTTTTTGTAGCATTAACTTTAGAAAACTTACACATCCGAGTTCTGCTAATTTGTCAACCAGAAAGGTGATCATTTCTATAAGAATCTCCGCAGTGATGGAACGCCACAATTTGGGCATCAACGTTTGATTTTCAGAGATCATTTCCGCCTCACATTCTGGACACAGCCAGTCCTCGGCTGGTACTGTTGCCAGCTGGACACAGGATTTGTGATAGACCCTCGGGCAGAACATGCACAACATCACCTGGAAGTAGAAAAACAAGGGAATTTGAGGTAATAGAGGAGCGAATTGAAAAGTTGAGAAAATTAAACAAAATAATTTAACTGACTGTGTATCTATGTTTACCACGAAAGTATGCTTATATTACAATGTTGAACAAATCATAATAGTTTGTCCCTTAAATTATTGCTTTTGGCTCTTAAATAAAATGGATATGAGATAAATGCATACGTAACAACGACTTCAATTGCGAAAACAGCATACAAACGAAAATTTTGTAAACAGTAGATCATTTCAAATGGCAAAATGAAAAAAACTATTGATTAGAAATGCTAGCATCAAACGCAATTAAACAAATTACCTTGGGCACCGGATATCTTGGAGGGTGCATTTTCTACAAATAAGATGGTAGGTAACAGACAGACAAAATATATATTAAAAAGTCTCTTCAGCAGTATACATTTATCAAAACTTTATTAACTATTAGTATTATACATTTCATACATTAAATATTTACATATGAATTCCATAAAGCTGCATACAGACAAGACTAAATTTCTTATTCATAACAGAAACACCAGACTGAACTCTTTTATTATCCCAATGGCATGATTGAAGCGAAAAGTTTTTGGTGGGATATCAGTGGATCGAATAATACAGCCGGCAAACTTTACACGACCTGCTCATTCAACAATATAATATTGTCGCATTCGACCTTACATCGACGAAGAAACATCTAATGTGCCGACTCACCAGCATCCTGCACGTCGTCAAAAATTCTATTCTAGAGGGCTACAATAAATAATTTTCCTCGTCGTTTTAAAAATATTTCTTATTATCATTTATTCTTATGGTTAACAAATGAATAATACTAAAAATAAAAATAATGAAATGCTCCTTGACCTACATTGGCAGTCCATTTCAAGTAGACTTATAAACATAACTTTAATTTATTAGAGCATTTGTAATTGCATCAATGGTATAGTACTTACATGTCACAGATACACTAACAGAATTGTTATTTATGTAATCACTCAAGACTGCCTTATGTAATATGTTCGTATAATGCAACTCGACTACACCAACTAATTATTATTACAAATACTTCATATGGTAACAATAAGTATTGTTTTAAGAACAAAAGGCTAATACATAATAAAGTGTACTATAACGTGAAGCTTAACTAACAGAAAACTTTACAAAATGCATTCAAATTTATAATTTAGTTTTAAATGTAATGTGAGTGCAAATACAATATCATCAAATGATGAATTCCAAATAAGGACACCACGATATGACAAAAATAAATACTCTACTGCTGATAAAGAAATGTTAGTTAAACAATTATAGTGATATATATGTAAATAATTGTAAGTACAATAGTTCATGTTAAAGAAAACGTATTTATATAAAAATTGCTTTTTAATAAATCTATAATTTAAGCAAAAGATGAAAATAAATTCGTTCACATTCTAAAGATTTCGATATTAAGAGCTGCAAGGTGTCAATGATGAGGTTCGTTGGCATAGCACGCTATATTCAGCTCTTGACCGCAGAGGTGAACCTCAATGCCGACTCATATCAGAATATTACAACATTTTTCGCAATATGAACCTAGCGGCACTATAACTTTTATTTGAAGCTGTACATATTCTGATTGTGATCGGACTAACAATAATTTTGAGGAATATATGAGCAAAATGTGTGGGAAATAATAGAAATAAGTTTGACTATGAATTTTTACGGTCCTATCTATAGTGCGTTAAAACAAAATTTAAAATATAATGAAATACAAAAAAGTTGTAGTTGTAAACAGTGTCTTCTTCATTACAGGGATATGTTATTTCTGTCAGATTACAGAAAATTGGAAACAAAGTAGATTAAAAAGTGTATGGATGTTTCTTAAACATGTAGACAATCACCAAACCAATATATACATAATATTTTATTTTAAATTAAAAAGTTGAAGAAAAGAAGCAATAGGTTTGTCAAATTGGATTTATGTTTTGATTAAGTTTTCTTTATTCGATGTTCAGTTTCCTATACAAATAATTTCTAGAATCAGTATTTTGTGCCGTATATTCTTCAAAACAGCTTCGTTTTGAATATATTTAAACAATTTCTGCTATAATATGATCAGGTTTATTCTTTTGATATACTAATATTAATAGTGTTCTAATGCATTATTAACATTTACACCGAGTATGAATCTTATTCAAAGTATAATTAAACTAAATTGCGCCACTCACCTCGCCCCCCTTATGACAGACCCAGCAATTATTGTCCTCACTGGCCGGGCTGCTACTATCGCCGCCCACCTTCCCCCCACCTACCACCCCGGTGGAGGCAGGGAGAGTGTCCTTGCTGCCCGCGCTGCCAACACTGCTCGCTTCCAGCTGCTGTTGGTGCCGGTTGCCAAGGCTACTCGGGGGCAGCCGATTGTCCGCCTCGTCGATCGCCGGATAACTGCCACTCGTCGACTCGCAGTTTTCGAGGTCGGGACCGGAGCCGTCGTCGGAGTTACAATCGTCTTGCTCCGTCTGAAGTGATACAACGGTGATTGTTAGATCGCAACATTAGTGCTGCTACTTGCCCTGTCACTAAAAAATGGCGAAAAATTTAATTTTCTGACTTACTTTTCAAGGTATCTGCTTTTATGCTTATAAATAGGGAGTTGTAGTTCACATTTATGGATTTAACATAAAAAACATAATATTGTCACGGTATAGCATTCCTTAGGTGTTTATAATTGTAACAGAAAAACACCTCAAAACATGTTATGTACAAAGAAAAAAGAAAATCAGTCTAAAAATGAACATTGAAAATCTGGAACATTGTAATGGTATACAAGTTATTTGCAAAGAGGTAAGATCTTTGTATCAAGATGTGCGAGTAGAATCGAAAAATCACATGATTTATCACAGAACATGTCTCTTCAAAGATGTTTGTTATTACATGCAAAAAATTCTAAATGAGTAACCCTTATAAACTAAATTCTATTTATACCGACATTTCCACTATTTTCCAGAAGACGTTGAAGAAAATGATCCTATAAATCATTCAGATTAGGTAACAGTAATGGTAAGGCACCTTTTGTAGTAGTGATTGTTTGGGTTAAGATTTTTTAATAAAATATAAACAACACATTAGAGCTCAAAAAAGGTGTCAAAACATTGCTGCATCATCATTTTCAATCGTTTCCAAATTTAAAAATCAAAACATAAACTTACACTAAGATCGCAAGCAACACAGCTATTGGATAAATTTATCGTATGCAAAGTTACATCAATCACATTGCAAATATTTTTTAAATAGACAAAATAATGAAGCGATCACAAATATAAACAAGTTAATGTGTAAAATATGTATATGGATTATATTTATTAAAAAAGAGTAATGAACACAATTTGAAAGCATTTGTAACATCATTTCTAAATAAATAAACCAGTTCATTACCAATTTCAGCGTTTTATTTTTAGATTTTGTCTTTGAAGAGCTTCGGTTTGGACGTTTTCTCCCTCGTATTGTTTGATTGTCTATAATTGTGAATAAAAATGAAAAAGTGTAATTTAAAGCACAAATAATATGTAGGTCAGGAATAAAAATAAATAAATGCTCTACCTCCATCAAGGGAAAAGTTCTCATCATCTGCAGAGTCACTCTCAATGCCAAGAAACTTGCGTCCACTTGTTCTCGTGTTCCGCCTTTGCCGCTTTGTCCCAGATTTTGGTCCACTACCGCCTCCGTTGGCTCCTACCGATTCCGCCTCGGTGCTGTTTCCACCATCCTGACTAGCACTGGCAACGGCAGTTGCAGAAGAGAGAATACTTCGTCGAGAGGATACCATACGACCGACATCCCCACTTGCGGTACTTGGAGAGGAGGGGGGCAACTCCCCAGCTACCTTCTCCTCGTCTGGCATATCGATTATAAGATCTGCTCAAAAACAGATTATATCATCGATAACAATAATATATGCAACAAGATACTAAGTTTTCACGTAATGGATGTAAGTAATGTGTCAAGATTGCTGAATCTAAAATTAATTTAAATAACATTAATTTTTACATGGTATTTAAATAACATTAATTTTTTACATATTTTTATTACTAATAGCGATTGTATATTACTATCAGCAAAAATCATTATCAAAAATAGACAAAAAAAAAAACCATATTATAATCGTATAGGAAAACCTGAATTTATAGAATGTGAAAAGAATGATCATATTTGGAAAATAGTGTATGATACAAGTTCAAGAAAGTATTCGTACAAACAAACATTAAATAGACTTTAAACAAAAAGCACAATAAATCTGAGTATAACAAAAACGCAATGAGAGGTGCCTAATACATGATGATAATTTATGCTTGTATAACATGTTAAGCTGTATCCAGAATAAAAAAAACGACAGCCTTAGTACAGATCAAATAATAAAAGAACAACAAATAAGTTTTTATGATGGCACGGGGCATCGTATTTTAGCACGTGCAACAGTCTCACACTTGTCATAACAATTAAACCGCTAGAGGAGCATGTAAGCTTCACTATTATGTAAATGTCATAAAAGCAAGATTATGATTATATATAAAAATTTCTGGAGGGGAAGATATTTGAATGTTTACTGTTTATACCTGATCTGATAGTACTATAAAATGGTTAAAGGATGTAGAAATTATATAGAGTAGTCAACGTTGCAGTTAATGCAAGTCTTATAGGTCTCAGTAACTATTACATGTGAAACATAGCAATACATATCTTTATCACAAAGAACAGTAATATTATTTTTTAAATAAATAAAACTAGAAATTATATGGCAAGTTTTAAAATCACACATTACATTTATACAAATGTGTGATAAATAAAAACAAGAGTTGAAGTGATACTGAATGTCTAATCTTTTCTGATATGCGGTTTTAATCGATCAATCTGTGAAATAAACTCCTGTATTAATTTCCATATACGTTAGGCCCTATAGCTGTTTATCTTTTAAATTTTTTTTACAGCTACATTTATGAAGTTGATACCCGGTATATAACGATATAAACTCTTTGTTCAAAATTCAGAAACATTTCGACCCCAGTTCAACTTATGCATTATTATGTAGTACTCGGGGTAATTCATATAACTAAAAATTGCGTACGAAAATTATTTTAATGTATTTAGTGTAACCTTGAATCCTAATAATATAGTCATTAACTGTTTCAGCTTTTATAAAATTATTACAATATGAGATATTAGAAAATTGCAACAATATCTACAAAGAGCAATTAAAGTCTATTATTTTAAGTATCTTTATATTTTTAATTAAGCATTAACTCAGGGTAATAAACCATTAGAAATAAAAATCCTTTAATATTCTCTTAATGATGCAAACACTATTATGTAATTCTTATAATAGAAAGCTGTTATTGCTTCCTTTTTAAAAATACAACAAACGAATAATTAATACAATTACCTAAGCGTTAATTTATTGGAATTGGAAAATAACGTATCATAAATAAAAGACAACATCGATAGTTTGTTAATGTAATCCGTAATAACATTACATATAGTAAAAGTTAGTGTGTATTACTCCTTTAACTAATTAGTAGGTAGTCAATTAAGATAACTTCTATATTTTTCGTAAAAAACAGAAAGTAGATTGAATATGATCTTTTAAAACAGTATCAAACATTCGTTTTGATTTTAGTTTCCTTTTCACAGTTCTTCGAGCCGTATATTTGACTGTACAACTTGCGCTGGAACTTTTGAGAGCATATTTTGTCTCTAAATGATAAGTCTTCACACTTTTTTGTCGTTTTCTGATACTGTGATCTCTCTATTCTGTGTTTCTATTTTATTTTTTATTTCCTCGTCTTCCTTTTCATAAAGGTTTTATTTATAAGAAGCGCATGTTTTGCATAACAGCTCAATT
Source organism: Coelogynopora nodosa (assembly GCA_034780555.1). Classification (NCBI taxonomy): domain Eukaryota; kingdom Metazoa; phylum Platyhelminthes; order Proseriata; family Coelogynoporidae; genus Coelogynopora; species Coelogynopora nodosa. The sequence continues at coordinate 11,512 of JAUZND010060096.1, forward strand.
ACAAGGGGGCCTCAATAAAAAAATAATTCACAGATGAAACACTTCAGAAAAATATAGTAATAATCTTCAGTAACTTCATAAAATATGAAAAAGTAACACATCTGCAATATTAATAAAAAATATATTACGTATGCAATATATTCCACATAATAAAAAACATAAAAATTCTCGTCAGAAGGTCTAAATTGGAATTTTCGTAAAATTGTTTGCATTCGGATGTAACTCTAAGCACTGATAATAATATAGGAGTTCCACCTCTTTATCATAGACAAAGATTGTATGCTTCATGAATATCTTGAAAAAGGTATTAATAAGCAATTGATCAAAAAAGGAAGGTAGTTTTAAAAGCTATACTTGTTTTTCATATTTCTTATGTCACAGTTAAATTAAATAAAACTAAACTGGTTTTGAAGAATAACATTGCTAAAATGCAAAGTATTATTTTAATGATTAAGTGAGGATAAATTTCAACAATGTAATCGATAGACAAAGAAGATTACAAAATTTAAAATAATTTATATTGGAAATCTCATGACGGTTTTTCAAAACATGTTATATTTCCTAAGATTTTGGGTCGGAATTGTTTTTGATATTACCAAGATGTCGCCAAAATAGATGATCACAAATCTATTACCGACGGATAAAAGTATATCTCAAAGTATTTAAGTACTTAAACTAATTAAATAATCATGTTGAAAGTTTTCCCTACAAATCAGCACTTTATAAGTTCGCCCTTTGTGAACTTGCTAATATCAGTTTCATCAGTAATTTTTAGTGTAATTGTCGTTTCAGTCGAGTGGATTTTCTCATCAAATTTTATTCGTATCGATCAAATATATGGACATAATTGTATTCGGAATATTTAGTTAGAACAGAGCTAAATACAGAATAATTTACTAATTGTTTGGTATTTCGGCAAAACATAAAACCGTTGAACTTCATTTATGGCTTCTCCAATAGATACGTATTCCCCACCGACACACAAATTAATATTTGGTGAAATCGGAGGAAGATTCACTGGATTATTACAATATCCGGTATTGATCACAGTCTTCTCTTTCTTTTCATAATTGTAGTTTTCGTTGTTCAATATTAACTTTTAAAATATTTTAAGTTGTCCAAAAAACTTTTTATCCTTCGTTTTTTTCCTAAATATGATACATATTTAGGCTTCATTAAACACATGTAACTTGGCCTCCTGTAGGTATAAAAATTGTATCGTCAGAAATTCTTATAAATCCATATCTTACAATATCAATAGCCTCATTGACATTTTTCTATATTTATGTTTTATTTTGTATTTAATTTTCATATTCCTTTGACAATCTCGAGAGCTAGTATGTAAAAATTTTGTAAATATTTTTGCGTCTTTCAGTAGTAAAGGGTTCAATATAGTCCAAAACATATAAACAGTGTCTATATTTCGGTTCTTTAGTGCACTCCAAACAAGTAGATTGCATTTATTTTAATGTGCAATGCTCCAATTAAAGCACCTAACACAAGATGACTTTGATTGATATTTAGTTAGACGAGGAAGTATTTTCTATGTAATCGTTAATTTTGTTAAACCAGTCAGGGGTTGCAGCGTCAATTTTCAAAAAAGTATAACAAAATATTCGAACTAATTTCTGTTTTCCATACATAAAATAACAACTCCAACAATATGTTGTTCTTTAGTGGCAAGTGATTGGACAGATTTTAAGCCACGTCTTTACTGAACTGGAATCTTACCAGAACCAAACTGAAAATCGCTCACTTTTAACCATTGTGTATTATCACCGAATTCAATTCCGAGAAACTATGACCCTGAAAGACGATCAACTGTTTTCTTTTTTTGATAAATCGAAGCATCGGTAAATCAACCAATGAAAAGTACAAACTGTGAACCAAGGGACTTTCTCTTCGAAAATGTTCATGAATTATTGAAAGTCTCCTGCAACGGACATAATGAACCACGTTCGGTCTCGAGTAGAAAATCATCTTATACATTGACTATCCTCATATATCTATCTGTTATTGCTTATTTTTGTTGTGACAAATAAACTAAAAATACCGTTTGAGCGACTTTTAGAAGAATTCATTCACACGCTGGCAAAATTGTTAGCCACCTTCATTTTGCATAAAACTCAGGCAAAGGGACTTTCTCTAGCTCATTTGACATTGTCTCCTACAATTCTATATAATCATGTTTTATGGCTGTAAAAAATCATGTAAAAAGGCTATGTACAAATTAAATGTGCCTTCACATATTTGAATCCAAAACAGTGGTAGGTGTGTTAAAAGAACCCTTAATAATAAAAAATTTATAAATATTTATTCAAAAGTCCAGTGAACGGTAGGTAAATTAATAACATCAGAGGTTTTAATATTAAAGGAATCGGAGCAATATTGTTATTCAGAATTAATATCAGAACCACATTTAGTATTCAGTTTAAAGACATAATTTCTTTTAATAGTTAATGTAGTAAAAATAATGATAGCAAACCGATTATAAATTAAGATGAATAATTAATATATATATATATATATATTGTGCAAATTATGTGCAGAATTATAATGAAGTTGATTCATTTTATGATCTAATTCTAATCAAGGGCAACAATTTCTCTAAATAAGAGACACAAAAAAAATTATTCCGAGTATCACATAAGGATCAGTTTTGATTGTTATAAAATAATATTGCATAAACATATCTAATATATATCATCAATTGGCGATTAGAAAAATATAATTGCATTAGAAAAACAATTAAATAATAGACATGACAAATTTGAATCAACATCATTACACAATAGTAATCAATAAATGTTACAATTAACTCACCGTAACTGTCTTCATCAGAAGGAGCATAATCTTGATCACTGCCACGAGTACGGTTCACTTTTTTCTTTTTGTCCATATTTCTATTAGACTGAAAAAACACATTCATATTTAAATACAATTTTCCAAAATTATGTGGTAAGTTTATCCAATATAAACTTTAAAAAAAACTATCCATGGACTTTTTCAATAATTGTTTATGATTTTCATATAATTAAATAATCAATAAGTCATACAACTTTATTAATGACTTATTTCAAATTTTAACAATACTAATTTTTTTATTTTAACCAAAAAATCGTGTTTATAAGATAATTAGATGACAAAGTGATATAAGACAATGGTTGGCATATGATGTGATGGGTGCCTTTTTTCATCTAATCTCATATAACATTCAGACAATTACAAAAAACTCAAAAAATTATATTTTGTTATAAAAGTATTTCATTTTTGTATTAGGAATAATATAAATAAGTCACTTTTTACAATACATTAAACATTACACAAAAAATTACAAAAATAATGTCTTAATAAAATGAAAATAAATGTCTAAAAATAAATGAAAACATATATGAGAACTTATATAGTAGTTAAAAATTGTTATTGTATTTTATTCTTATTACTATACTCTAGCAAATATAAGATTTTTACTATTATATATGATTTCTTAAAATATTTGTATATTTGTATAAATATATTTGTACACAGCATACTTTTTAAAAAGTATGAAAATAAAATGTTGTTTTATGCTAATTATAGTGTTTGTTATTCATCACTGTTATAGTCAACCACCAAATAGTATATTATTCCATACCACTCTTTAACACCACCACAATTAAATATAAGAAAAAACGCTGCAATTAGCAAAGTGACTGCCAAATAAGAAATAAAATTGTATTATACTTACAGAGATGGTTGAAAAAAAATGAAATATTCATAACCAAACTCCAAAAAGTTAAGCAAAAGGATTATGTTATTAATGAACCACAAATATTAATTTGAAATAGGTTTAAAATTCAAAAATGTCTTGTACTCTATAAAATAGAATTGGAGGGACAAGCTGTCAAGTCAAACCTGTCTACCAAATCCAAAAAGCATAAACTTAAAAGTTTAAGACAAGATCATAAATTGAAATTTATAATTTAAAAAAAGGGGGGGGGGGGGGGAATGTACCTAACAATGGTGTCAGACTGTAGTTTATGTGTACACAATTAATTAAATTATAATAAATCATGTAAGCTGCAGTGGAATTTAAGTTTGAATCAAGTTTTCATTAATGGCGGATGTCCTCTTATGACAATAGTAAAAATGGAATAATTGCATTTACATGAAAATGAACAGTGTACATACAGAGAGTCTACCCTTTAATGACTTTATCAAAACGAAATGCAATAAACCAATTAAAGAAAATGAAAAGTATAACAGGATGACAATGAAATAGTACAGGTTGTCTATGTCATTTATCCACAAAACAATAATTATATAATTTTGTGATACAAGACATAATAGATCTAAAGGATCATGTTTTAAATATTTAAATAATAAAACATCTTATAAATGGAATTGGCATTTAAACAAGTTTGACAAATACATTATTGTTTGTCAAGACAAGCAAACCCAAATGAAGGAGCATTATTTGATAAGGTGTTCTTATATAAATTAAATTGTAAGAATTGTATTCAAATTGGTCATTGGAATGAATGGTTAGGTATGGTAAGCTCAGGGTAAGGAAAATTTTTTTTAATAAGAATAATATCAAAAGCAAAATCATCATAATGCATTTTATAGGCAATGCACTATCAGGAATAGAAAAAGGATATAACATCAAAGTTGAAATTATCAACCATTATCCCAGTGCTGTGACTGTTTAGCAAAAAAATATTTTAGTCAGATAATTAAATCATGTTTAAAATTACTCAAATAAAATGTACTGGATGTTTAAAAACTTACAAAATGCTTAAAAATTTTAAATGCAATGAAATAACTCACAAAATCAAAAATTTATAATAGTATAAGACAACTTGTTTTATTGAGCTCAGACAAAATTACTAAATGATATTATTAAAATAATCATCATTTATTAGTGAGTTATGAGAACAAAAATGTTAGTAGTCCAAAAAAACTGATTAGATGCATCTCCGTTAACTGCAATTTTTTACATCATACAAATAACATCAATTTCTGATATATTCTTTTTTTCAAATAAATTGAACAACTTGTTGATCTTAGTAGATGGTGTCCAACTAGCAGATAAAGAATAATACTGGATTAACGATATGCAAAATTAACAGACATACTGAAAAAACAAGGTCTCACAGATGGCTGAGATATGTTCAATGTATTAAATAAAAAGTAAAACCAGTAATATTTTTTTAATAAAACTAAATAATTCATTTCCCCACATCAAAAAAATGGAAGCCATGAAAACGAATAAGCAAACAATTTTTTGTTACTTTACATAGATAAATATCCCAATCTACTAACATTTGAAACTCAAGACCTTCAATTGATATCTACTTCTGTTTAATTAATAGATAACTACATAAATATCATCACTGTGAGCAACCAACCTACAAAATCTACATAATTGTGCAGACTAAATATGTAAACGTTTCTTGATTCCATATAAACCATGACATAATTCTGATAATAATATGATGATAAACTTATTACTCAATGAGACTGTGATAAAAAATTAATATTCTTATTGACAACAGGTTGTCCCACATTGATGTTACTTCTGAGCATATTGTTCATGATGTTGTTGTAGCCAATGAATTAAAGTCAATGCAGATGACAACAACTAACATTCTTCAGTCCATAAATAAGTATGTGCATCATCCTACTTGTCTATATACTTTATTTGTGTAGAAATTATGGACTAAAATAATAATCAAAACAAACCAACATATTCAAGATTTGACCATGACTATGGCTATGGAGGTTATCTTAACATGTTCATAAACCATGACTGCATTTCTTCTTTGAAAGTTAATTAGAGAGTATATGAAATTGGGCTAAATAAAATGAATGAAACAATGGAGGGGGTGAATCAATAAATGGCTGGGGGGCTCTGGCAGGTTCTGCAGGGGGGTTAGGTGGGTAAAGCATCCCATAAATATGATATTTTAACACTCTAGAATGCATAGAATAAATACAAACTGTATCAGATAAATAATGCTGGGGAACCTTTGCAAATTGAACTCTTGCCAATTAAAAATGCATTTAAAAATAAAAAAACACAATTTTTAACCTGAAAATGTATATCATTAACAGTAGCCAATAAGTATACTTTATCTCCAATCAACTCAACTATAATTGAATCATATGCACTGCTTGGAAATTCTGATTATAAATTAATTTTAAATAAAGGTATCTACCGAATATACTCATGTATAGGCTACACCCCTATTTTTGAGTTTCATAAAATTCAAAAAAGCTTATACTCGTGTATTAGCCACACCCCCCACTTTCTGATATTTGATATAGAAAAAAAATTTTATGTATGAGGTTTTATTTTTCTCTGATTTTCTATTAGATACCTTTTAATAATAACAGGGTGCATGCAGCTTTTGTGAAATAAAATTCAAGGAGTTTTCCAGGAGTATTTTCTTATTTTACAGGATTACATTTTCCTAATTTTTTAACACATTTCAATTAATATTTTAATTAATAAGACAACTCAATGTAAAATACATTATGTATTGTATAGTGCATTTAAAAGCTAAATTTTAGATTATCAATTATCAAACTATCGATTTCATTTAATGTATTGTTTCCAAATCTATGATGTCTAGATGCATTTAAAATTAAAATAAATTTCTACATTTACCAACTGAAGAAGACTTTAATCACCGAAATTTTACTTTAAATTATAACTTTAATATTAATAATTTATATCTGAACATAATAATTTTACCTCAAACATTTTTCTCAAACAAAGTAATAAAAACGTTAGGATATTAAA
>JAUZND010060107.1:0-40626 GCA_034780555.1 Coelogynopora nodosa
TATGCTTTGTGTATAGTTCTAATCTAAAATATAGGTGTGGCACCTAGTTTAATACATATACTTATGTATTAAAGTATCATTATGCATTATATCATTTGGAAAAGTCGCAAAACACGAAGTATGACCAGGGACTACTTTACTTAAAAGTATCTGATTACAACCTTAAAATTGCGGTTTTATTTTGTGCAAACATGAATTATGACCTTGAAAAAGGTGATTTGAAAGCCTTGAAAAGCCTTGAAAAAAATATTGGGCCAATGGTGCGAACCCTGTATTTGCATATTTAATTAAAATTTATATAAATAAGATAAAATGTTTTGTTACATTTTAATGCTTTCTTTCTGACATATTTACATAGTGTGTACTGCATTTTCTATCTGTCCAGACAGATAACAAATTTTGAACTTTTAATTTTAATTTTTTTTAATGTATAAATTATACTTATTTGTGTCTTTAATGAATATTCATACAAATAATTGGAAAAATATTTTTTCAGTGTTTTCTTTCAGCCATAGTTACATACCAGCTGCTGCATTTTCTATCTGTCTACAGGACAGATAGCAATTTTTTAAACTTTTAAAATTCAATAATATGTGAATATCTGTAGCAATTTTTTAAACTTTTTAAACTTTTAAATTTCAATAATATCTGAAAGTTTTCTTCAATTGAGTAATGCTCTACATTTTAATATTTTACAGTTTGCAGAGGTGATCAATGGCATAACACATGTTCCTGAAAATTTACCCTTATTAATGGACAGTGAAAGCTGCACTACATACCGGAGGGAAATCTGTGAAGCAATCAAAGCAGTGGCAGGTATAGTTTTAACTAACATATTTATTTATTAAAAATATATAATATTGACTACATTATATTAAAGACTACTTCCTTAAATACCCTACTTGGTATTTTACAAATATGAATAATCATTTTTTTTAAATTAATTATAAATTATTATAAATTAATAGTATTAATGTAATGTTTATGTTTTCTTAGTTTTATTCAAGTTATAATTTATTTTTATTCCTTAAATACAAACTTATAACCTTCAAAATTCATGAACAATACATATTGGTAAATATTTTTTTGTTGTATTGAGATGATGTACTCATTAATTGTAAATATTATTTACTATCTGCTATATCATTGTGTAATATATTTCTCTTACAGTTTCCACAGATACCCACTGCACCATTTGTGGGTGTGACACATGCCCCTATATGGGATGGGTTAGTTACCTTTTTATTAATTTACCATATCTATTGTATGATAATATGTATTTAATGTACTTTACATAATGCATACATTAATTAATAATACATAACTATCAATCCATATGTATAATATTATTCATCATACTTTATACAATAATACAAAGTAATAGATTTAGATTAATAATAATAATATTTTAAAATAAATCTTAAATATCTTCAATTTGATTAAAAATCAATATAATTTTATATAGGAAAATTATAAAAATGGTGCTATAAGGCAAACATTTTGAATTAAATCAATATTTAATGAAATTTATATACAAGTTTCTTTTCTGATGGTTTCTTATGAGCATACCCCAAAGAGAATAAGTTTGTTCACCCTACAAAAAAAGGGAAATGTGTAAGCAGATTTACTGAAGAAGAAATAAAAAAGGGAAGATGGGGAATAAATAAAAAAGGATGCATTTATATTTTCGTTTTGTAGTTTTTTAGTTATATTATATATAGCATTGTATAAGTTTGATGAAGTTTTTAATGGCTGTACCAAATACCTACTGAGGGGGTCGAACAGCTGGCAAAACCTATAAAAAAAAATTAAAAATATATTAATCAACAAAATTAATATAAAAATGCTTTGCAGAGTTCTGTTAATTACTTAATAATTCGGTTTTTAAACATTTCAATCAAAATTTGTTTATTAGTGTTAAATATATTTTGATTATTTTTTTGAATTTGACAATCATAACTTTACCATTATGTATCATTTCAATGTAACCACAAAAATACAAAGAATGTATTGTCATATAAATATACATAATAGATAATTAATAAGTTTTTAATTTTGTTCTAAACTGTTATTATTATGTCATGACGTAGGTCAACTTTTTTTTTTCACAGGCATTATTTACAATTACACAATTTATTTCTTTATAGATTCAGTGTGACTGGTGCAATTCTTGGTACCACCAGGGGTGCTTAAACAGTTATTTTGGGGTTGACGTTTCAACAACAGAGGCATTCATCTGCCCGCTTTGTGGCAGAATTATATAGATTTTTTAGACTTTCTTGTAATGAACATTATTTTCTTATCTGATGATTTATAATAAAATATACATTATAGCCTATTAAGCATACAAATTTTATTGATCATATATTTTGGTTTTATTATTAATTTATACATTTTTAAAAATTTAAATGTTGAAAAAAGTTCAAATTTTGCTATCTGTTCAGATGGATAGAAAATGCAGCAGATGGTATGTAAATATGGGTGAAAGCAAGCATTGAAAAACAATTTTTTTAATTATTCATATAAATATTGATTAAATATGCAAATGTGTTATATAATTTATACATTTAAAAAAATTAAAGTTGAAAAAGTTAAAAATTTGCTATTCATTTAGATGGATAGAAAATGCAGCAGACAATATGCAAATATGGCAGAAAGAAAGCATTGAAAATTTTATTTTTTATTTGTATAAATATTGATTGAAGATGCAAATATGTATTATAATTTATAGATTTAAAAATGGTAGGAGTAGTAGGTCCGCTCCTGCTGGTCCCGGTAGAAAACTGGTTCGGTTTTTAAAAAATTTTAAATATATATTTTAGCAATTTTTTTAATAAGCTAAAAAATTACCGCTTATTTGTTTAAAGTTTTTGTAATATTTAAATATTAGTAAAATATGTTTTTTTTAGCTTTCATTTGTTATAAATATTGTATCAAAAATATTTTCTATCCATCCAGATGGTTTGCAAACTGTCTGAATTGCAAACTGTTGGTAACATATACATCCAAACTTTAGTGTATAATACTCATATTATTTCACTTTTCCTTAGTGTTGTCAGCCTATTTAATTATATACATGACTAATATTCTCCGGGGGTCACAAACTTTCCATTAAAAACATATATATAAAATATCCCAGCTAAAATAAGTTTTTATAAATATAATACTATATTGTATTAGTATATACCTCCTGCTGATATAACTGTTATAACCATATTTAAAATTTTTTTTATAAACACAATGTTATACTGTATTGGTATACATCTTCTGATTATAGAACTGTTATAAACATATTGAATGTAGGTAACTTAATTTTTACATAATTACAAATATGTCATTCTACAGTACTTATCTTCCATCTTTCAGATAAATTATTGTCTTAATGTTTGTCCAGTAATATATTACATATAAATTTTAGTTACCATGAGCATGGTTTACATAATATTTTTAATGAAAAGTATATATATAATTTTGTTTAATCTGTCACATTCCAATAATATACAACTCCAGATTTCATAACCATTTTTTAAATAGATTAATGCATCATGGTGTTTATGCAATGTTATTTAATGCATGCATTAACAACAGGATACCCTTCCCCTGGCTATGCCCTCAAATAAAAAAATGTATGTTAATATATTTTATGGTTTTAATTTTTACTAAATTTAAAATACTTCTCAAATGTAAGTTACAGTTAATGATTTTTTTATATCTGGTACTAATTAAAAGAACTTTTTAAATGCTTTTCAATCATGTTTACTGTAATATTAAACAAATAGTTATTCTAATTTTATGGATCTATAAAAAAGTTCTAAATTTGTGAATTTTTTTAAATCACAGATCTATAATCTATTCTCACTGACATTTTACATTTTGTATGAAAAGTACATATAAATAATTTACTATTAAATAATTATTATTGTCAATGATATGTTTCCATTGTTGGAACATATTCTCTTATTTTATTCCTCCTAAAGAAACTAATTTACCTGTAATATCCTAATTTTGTGGATGTTAGAATGAACCATATTCCAATATTGAAGTAGAAAATTGCCTGCACAAGAATTTAATTCTGCCAAAGTTTTTATTTCATTCATTCTTTCCACCATCTTATATATCTCAGGATTCCCACAGTCCTGGAACATCCTGGAAGTCAAAAAATTGCTAGAATGTCCTGCAATATTTGTACATATGTCATGGCATTTATTTTAATGTTATCCAAATTTTTCACCATCACCAATTCTTCCAAATCAATATCTATTTGACCAACAATTTGCATTGGATGTAACTAATGCCAAAATACTCTGTAATCTCTGATTGGGTATGCAACATAATTCATTCAATAGTTGTTCTGATTTGGGTAAAACATTTTCTGTTATTTTTTCCTGATAGTGAGATTGCAAAGGGTATGTCACTAGGCAGAGACAAGGCAGCCGCCCTACATAATTTCATATGGCCTTGCCCCATTCTTTAAGACACAGCTTTTAAGTGAGTTAACAAAATAACCAAAAGCCATATTATTCAGAACAAGCTTTGATGAAGCCTATAATGCAGTTCTTTACAAAAGTCAGTCTGATGTACATGTTTCTCACTGTCTCAATATCTCACTGTCTCATTATCTTACTGTCTCATTATCTCACTGTCTCATTATCTCACTGTCTCAATATCTAGCTGTCTCACTGTTTTATTATCTCAGCTTCTCACTCTCTGATTATCACTATACATTATCTCACTGTTTATTATTTCAATATCTCATTTCACTGTTTCATTATCTCAGTATCTCAATATCTTATTATCTCGCTGTTTCAGTATCACATTATCTCACAGTCTCAATATCTCATCTTATGGTTTCATTATCTTAATGTCTCAGTATCACATTATCTCAATGTCTCAGTATCACATTATCTCACTGTTTTAGTATCACATTTTATCACTGTTCAAATATCTCATTGTCTCAATATCATTATTTCATTGTCTCAATATCATTATTTCATTGTCTCAATATTATTAGTACTCTCAGTATCACATTATCTCACTTTCTCAATATTTCACTGTCTCACTGTCTAATTATCTCGCTGTCTTAATATCTCATTATTTAATAAATTTATGGTTCCAAATAAGAAGAGTTTTATTTAAATCTATTTTGCACTTTTATTTTATCCCTTTGTTTGAAATAAATTAAGACAATTGAAAATTTCTTTCATTGAGTTAACCTGAAAATGTTCTGCAATTATCACAAAAAATGTCCTGGAATTATCACAAACAAATTTTCTTGGATGTCCAGGAATTTTAAAATAAAAAAAACACAGGAACACTGATGACTTCACCATGTTCTCTGCTTATTTTTTGGAACATTAATATCAGGCCACAGCCTCATTCAGGTATCTATAAACATTAAGTAATACCCAATGAATTTGAACCATAAAATATATATTGACAATTTCAGCATGACTTACACTTCTATTTTATATGATTATTTAATTTTAAATTGACAAAAGTTATACAATATAGTATTATTTTATATTTCTTTCAAACTTGAAATATTACCCTACTAAGTTAAATATATGCAATAACTTTAAAGTAAACATAAATTATCTTCATAATTTATAATTAATAATTTTGTTATTGTGATTCATGGGACATGCCTTTTCAACAGATGTAACTTATTAAAAAAATGATGCTCAGTTATTATAGATATCATCAATTTATCTTGACATATGATTGCTATGGTCGTTTTTATTATAAATACTATGATTTAAAGTTAATGTATACTTTACCATTTACTAAAAGTTACTTGGGTTCTTTTATTGTGATATACAGGACAAAAAAACATGACATTTCTAACTCACAAGTCATTTAATACAAACTAAAATATTATCTAATATCATTTTATTTTTATAATATTATTAAGTATAAATAATACGTTTTTTAATTATACAAGTTTTAAGTAATGAACACAGGCAGTACGTAGTATATGTTTGTCTAATGAATTGTCATAACATTATATATATATATATATAAATTTAATTATTAGCCATGACATTGTATTGTTAATTGGAAAAAATGATTTGTTTTTAAATATATGTAATAGTATAGGATGCATAATATTGGATAGTATAATATTGTAGTATTTTAGTCTAATAATGCTGCCAATTTTTTATCTTTTTCATAACTACTGCACTGTTTTCTTTTTTTGAAGCAATGTTCCAAAAATATTGGCATCAATTGGCATATTATATGTAGACCAACTTGTTTAGATGTCCATTGATACCATTTTGCTTTTAATGCTACATCATGTGTCAACTTATATTTCGCTTTGAATCCACAGTCATTTATTGACATTTTCCAAACCAACATTCATCATTCAAAGGATTATATTGAGGCATGTTGCAGGAAATGTAGATGAGTAGAGAATTAAGATGAAATTTCAGATATAGTGCAAGTTGAACATTCTCATGGTAATGTACAATATATATAGAGCAGAATTTTGACAAACCTAATTTCATGTATGGATTTTCCTCTGTGAAAAAAGAAAGGGCTTCTTTCAAACTTATATACATAGTTCTCTTCTGAAATTGTTTATTGTTTCCATAAAATTTCATAATCATAATGTCTTTTCCTGGTGATATTCTACTACTTCTGTTATCCCTTCGATAAAACTCAACTAAAACTTCATTCTCTGGTTTTTTTAATTTTTTTGCAGCTGGCTCATTGTTATGTAGTTCATTTTCTTGAAATAGTTATATTAATAAAAAATTCTTTTAGTTGGCCTTGCTCATAAAACTTTTTTTTTTACTATGTGGGTAGCTATAACTAATAAAGAAGGGGTAGAATATACTGAGGAAGGACCAGCAATTTTAATTTCATTATATATATAACTTTTTTTCTTTCTCATGCTTTTTATTTTCAGCTTCAACTACTTTGTGACATATGTTATCTGGTAAATTAGATAAATATTTTTATTTTCTCTCTTGACAATTTTGCATTTGATTTTTGTGTTTAGGTTTATGCATCATTTGATCACTACTTCCATGAGTTCCTTGTAACTCTTATCAGCCTCATATTATTCACAATAGTAAATAAAGGGTTGATCTGAGAAAGAAAATCTTGCTGGTTCAAATCCAGAACCATATTGAAAACATATAAGTTACATAATATGCACAAATCTATTCTAATGCATCATATTGAGGTGCCAAAAAAGATCATTTTCTAATCTTTTTCCTAATATATTTTTATTTCCAGTTTGTGACTAATGGCAATTTATAAGCTTAGTGCAAACCAGTGTTTAATGTCAGTTACATCTACAACCTTCCACTGGACTATATGAGATCTATCTAACATCTCATGAGACCTAGCATTGGTACAGTCTTCCAAATGCTGCCACAGATCATATAACAGAAAATAATCAATGCAGGTATGTTCAGTTTGAAAATCTTCTTCAGATAAATCTGGAGACAATGCAACTGCAACAAAAAATTCTTGAAGATTGGGCATTTTCAAGATCATTCATCGGTGGAACAATATATAGAACTACAAGAACTACCAGTCACTCTACTGAATGAACTATAAGAGAAAGATTTAGAACCCTCCATGACTAAACTTAATAATTAGAGTGAACTCACAGAATGGACCTATACTATAAAAAATATCATCAAAATATTACCAAATTGGAGAACACTAAGCATGGAAATACTTGATGTATAATAAAAATACAAGAATAAACTTTCAGATTAAAAATACTACAAAATTCAGGAATACCAAGTACTAGGAATAAATGGTACTATGTACACATATTTAGTTTTTTTACATGCACATATTTAAATATTTTTAATTAGTAATTTCATAGCATATATTCAATATATATATAGATAACATATTTATAATATATTTTATTTTATACATCATATACTTTGAAACATCTCACTAATTTATGAGTTAATAACAATTGTTTTTTTGGTGAAAATAAAAATATTTGTGTTTAACTGAATAAATTTTTTAATAATAAATAAGGCTGAGCATTTTTTGAGTAGGTAAACATTACTATCCAAATATTATTCTATAAAAATGACACATCTCTTTTTATAATAAAACATACCTTTCTTACACCTCTAAACTTCGAATTATTTTCGTTATGAGCCCTAATAAAAATGTGCCCTTTTTAAAATTCATGGATCCGCCACTAATTATTTAGTTCACTTACAGCATTCTACCCACTACACAATTATCATAAAGATACAATCCATTTCATATTAATTAAATTCATATATAAAATAGTCCATTTTATAATCTTATAACAATGATTTAAAGGGAAGAAATTTTCAGTATCGAACTTGAAAATATATCAAACCTCACATATTTAATTAGTTTTATAATGTTTAAAATCCAAATATAGTTTATATTCCAGAACTGTTTGCTGTGTTATTTGTGTAGCTGCCAACTGTTTTAACAGTATTAAAAGACCGGAAAACAGATTCACTGCACCTGTTATGTACAATAGAAATTCAATTTCTTTTTTTATACAAGGTGCTCTGCAGAAAGAAGTGTGAGAGATAGATTATGAGGCGAAAAGCGAGGGCTGCAGGCCTTTGTAGAGGCGGTAAAAGGTGGGTAAGATGAATAGGATTGTGCTCTTGCCATCATGTAATAAATTATTATCCCTGTCAAATTAGGTGGCTAAATCTAATGTTCTATTGTAACCGGCACAATTGGTAAATCGAAAACATAGATTTCTATCTTTGATATAATGAGGGCGGTATGGCGGTTACGAATCATTAAATATCTATGTTGTCATTATGTTTGTTACAATTAGAAAATATGTTTTACATAGACAATTGTACCAGGTAAGTAATATTAAATATTTTTCATAAATTATGAAAGCTATAATGTTGAAATTTTACACTAAGATACATGTTGTTTCTTTTCTGATAGTAAACATATTTAACCTTGTCGAACTCCATTTCTATTCCTTTATTACAACAATAAAACTTTGAAATAATTATAAAATGTCGATAAATGTACTCGTTCTCCCAATGGAAACCTATTAATTAATGTCAATGTTTAGCTTTTCAAATGCATCTGATCATTATTAGTAGAGATTGTGTAAAGATACAGACATATTGAATGTGGACTAATAAATGAAAAATATGTAAAAAAATTAATATTACATTTTCACAATAAGTGAGCAATATTTTAGTGAAATTTAAGTATTATTTCAAAAGACACAAAAGTATTTCAACAATTAAAAGCAATGTATTTTGAAATCAATTCAGAAAAGATTATCAATTTAGTAGCTACTCTTATATCATAAACAATAGCAATTAACATAATACTATATTTATTAGATTATTTATTTCAGCTAAAATTTATGTAAGATAACTTCATTGTGTTAACTAATTAATTCAATTAAATTCATTAATTAAACTTGTATCATATTCTTATTATGACATTATATAAGCTTACCTATGACATATTTACAATGTTTGTAAATATATAATTGATCTTGAATAAGTAATATACAATACCGTACATTTTCTAAATAACATTTGTTATAAAGACACACTGTTAGAGATAGAATGTAATTTATTTTAGATTTGATGATATTTTTTAGAAATGTACATAATACCACAAATTTAATCATATTAGCAATAACATATGTGAACATATTATAATGTTTTTGTAATCAATAAAACAGAAATAATTTCTTTTACATGAGTTTTTAAACTTCAATGTATTTATTGCTAAAGTATTTTTTATTGGTTTTACGAACTGGTTATATTTCCGCAAAATATTTGTTATTAATTACTAAAATATTAGTTGGAAGTGACAATGAATGTAATTTTATAATATTTGATAGAATCAGACAACGTTTCTAAATACACCTATTTTCTAAATATATCATCCTAATTAAAAATGCTCGACACCAGTATATGTATTTTGATGGAGAAGCCTTTGAAACATGATTGGTTCTCTAGTTATAGTTTTCTCTAGCTATTGTGATCTCATAACATTTCAGGAACAAACGAACCAGTGATATATTGTACTTAACTTTACCCTTTTAACCATGAATCGGGCAAAGTTATTAGTCACCTCCAGCCTCGCCTTTCTTTCTGGAAGTTTGTCTACATATTTTTTCACTCAATCAAGACGAGAAAGACGGCTTGAAGGTAAAAATTGTTACTCATAATAAATATATTTTTTTATATTAAACTTCTTGGTATTAATTAAATATTGTGGTATATTTTTACGTTTTACCAATTATCACAAATGTTATTAACGTCTTTAACTATTATTTGCATCTCGAAGACATTTCAAGATATACTATTTAATCAATTTATTTATATATTAGTCAATTTTTACTTTTAAATGTAAGTATAAATTATTAATCATTATGTCAGCATCATTTATTAAAAAACTAATGTAACATAATTTAAAGCATACAGTTTCATTATAATATTTAATTGAAGGTGGAAGCGATTAATTATGAATCCAAATATCATATATGTTGTAGAAGTAGTATTTATTTTAAAATAACTTTGGTTGGATGCCCATTAACAATTTTCTTCAACATTATTAAGGAATGTGGACATGAACAATATGTCATTTGGTATTAATAAACTTCTAATATTAATAGTATAAATATTTCTTATGACATTAATAGTAGTATTAATCATAATCACATTTTTATTGAGCTATAAGGGATACTGAATGAGCGCGTCATTTGTTTACGATCTTATTCCGAACTTGAAAAATTACCTAACGCGCTTATTCAGACTTGAGTGAGCCATATTTTAGATGGGGAATTTAATATACCGCTATAATTGAGTGAGGAGCTCAATCAGGCGACCCAAAATAAAGTTGCTAATAATCTAAAATAACCCCCAGAAAATATAGATAGAATCTGAGCTACCTCGACTAGGTTACAGCCCAATCGCGTGCGTATTCTTAGTAAAACCAGTGTCTTGTACTCTTGAATTTATTCTGACTTCTTAATTTGCAATGAATATTTTTACGCCTAATTTGATTATTTTGTATTTACTTGGTTGCCTTGACAGTATCCTCACAATCGAAATCTTTGGACACAGTTGATTCAGGTTTTGACGGGTTTGGAGAGTCGTCACAAGGTGATATAAATAATTCAATCCTGGCGAAGTACCCTCTGCCAAGCCGGGGGGAACGAGTGTGTGTGTTTGAAAACTACATTCTCGCCTACGACCGCCGGTCCAGGACTGCTAAGTGGGTATTTGAACATCTCACACCACAGCAGTTGACAGCAGGCCCAACAAATGGTTCGTCCCCACTTGTAAACAGGTAATTAATTTATCGAGTTATTTTTTTACAATAGTTAATTTCCTTTAATTCAGTACAATTATGCAATATATTATAATATATTTAGTCAAATTTATTGTTATACTATTTCTTATAAGTGTTATTTTTTATTTCTCTAATTTTCCTTGATATGCCGACCGTGAAATAAATAATTTAAATAGTTTTTTGTTTTAAATTTTCAAATAACATCTTTTTAAGTAAATAAACGTGAATACATTTTAAGTCATAAAGAATTGTACGAACCATATTGTTGGTTGTGGTTCAAAGCTAATTATGTTCTCTGGGAGTAGAAATCAGTATCATCAAAACTGGACGTAATTTCATTACATTTTATCGCAGAGAATACTTGGCTCCGAATAGTTTCATTATGACGAAATTGTTTTGACGCATTAAGTTAAATTTGTTATATTTTAGTGTCCAAATATTATTATATTACTGTCTAAACAATAGTAGTATTACGTTTTTGGATATAATAAATGTGTAAATAATTTTTGCTAAATTTCTGCTTGCCTAAATAAAGCAAAATGATTATCGAATGTGATATTATTATAACACACGTATCATATTTTATTGTTTATTATTATTATATTTTTGCATTAATTTAATATTATTATTTAAAAAAATAAAAAAATTGCCTAATCTTAATCTAAGAGTAAACATTTTTTACTTTGCTTTTGGTTCATCATTATTGACTACATCAATATAATTAAACTAGCTCTGAAGATAGAGTAGGATGTAATTCTATAGTTTTACATAATTTTCATCTCCAGAAATAACTTTGAGTTCCATCTGGATCAAAATGAGGACCCTCTCTTCTGTGCAACAAATATTGATTATAGAGGCAGTGGGTTCGACCGGGGTCACCTGGCGGCAGCTGGGAATTATCAAACCAACCCCCTACACTGCAAGAATACCTTTGTGCTGAGTAATATTTCTCCTCAGGTGAGTTGAATGACTACATTTGTCTGTTTTTTTATATAAATTTATATTCATAGGTAGGCCTAATGTAATAATTGACATAAATTATATCTTATCTCATACTAACGATGGAACGCAATTTAACCCATTAAACTAAAATATCACTAATTTTTAACTAGAACTCGAGAGACATATTAATTATTAATGCAATTGGATTGAACTATACGTGGCAAGTATTTTGTTATGATTGACACACTTTATTTGCAACTATGTTTACATGACATCCATGTTGCGCCCACTATCAGGGCAAATCAAACTAAGTCTAATCTAGTCTATATAATTATACATTTTTGCATAATATATCGTTTTTTTGTATAGAAATAAATATTATATTATAAATATACTTAACATGACTGTATTGATTATTCAATCTCAGAGTTGCACTCATGATTTTGCATAATATTCTGTTTTATATATTTATGTTGCTAATTCATTTTTAATTATGGACTTATGAAATCTTTCCGTGTCCACAACTCAGCTAAATAAAAACATTTTTCGAATTCTGTTAGTTTTGACTCTTTCTTTAAATTTAAATGAATTCAATTGTTAATTTATGAGATATTACTTTTTCATGTACATGTCATTTTTTACTGGCTCCATAATGTTACTTATTCGGATGTATGGGTTTCAAAACTATATATATCAATTAATTACTATATTATCATTTAGTTTTGGCAATGAGCTATTCTAATTCACCAGCATAATTAGCGAAACGTGCGTAGAAAATATTCTGGAATCGATTAAGCCATGTGATCACCGCCGATCTTATTATATGGCGGGGACCGGATGTAAATGAAGTTACACAACTCTTATATTCTATATACATTATATTGACAGGCTCTGTCTCTACTTCTGCCCCCCAGATCATACACAGATGTGTATATTATTCATCCTAGCAGCAACAGTCGCTTTTGACAGATTATTTAGCCGGAGGGCAGGAGGGGTTAAAGTGATCCAGTAACATTTAACCTATATACATTTAAATATTATCTATCCATTCAGTACATTAATAGTATGGTTTTTCACTGTGTTTCTAAATATATCATTAGCGGCTATCAGTAAATAGCCACGGAAATATTTAGTAGAATGTCTGCAAGCATGTTAGTTATCGATAAATGTTTTAGCCGAAAGTCTAAATATCTTTTTGATATGGATAATTTCTTTTTAAATTTCTAAAAATGCTATTTTTAGCTCTTTTCCAGTAATGTGTTAGTTACTTTATCAACTTATTCAGCGGCAGTACATTCTACAAAACTATATAGAATCGAAACTGCATTAAGAAGTTGTCAAGTACCAGCGATTTCATAACGAGAGTCTTTGTAGATTTTGTATTGTAGACAATCAAACACTGGCGTGTCGATTTGCCACCGACTAAGGCTACCCGGAACATTTGAAAACAAAAAAAGTTGTAGTAATTAAAAATATTATTATTTCGTATGTCTCAGTTGATAGTAAATGAACACATTCTATTCAAGTCCTCAACACCAATATAAAACAAATAAATAATAGAAATTTAAAAAAAACCTAACTTATTAAAGCGACTGTCAAATAAGAAACACAATCAGGATGGTTAAAAAAAGAAAAAACCAACATTCATGACTAAACTCCAGAAAGGTGAAACAAAAGTAATGAGTTATCATCTAACCGCACCTATTATTAATAAACAAATTTTACAATCCAAACATAACTTGTACTCTATGTAAAGTAGGCCTGGAGGGACAAAATGGCAAGTCAAACCTGTGGATTTATAAGACAGACTGTCAAATCCAAAAAAACAGAAAAATTCTTGGCGACAGATCGGATCATAAAAAGCACACGTGGTAATAAAAAAGGGGGAGAAACGAGTATTAATCAATGGTGCGGGACTTTGGACCCTCAGCGGCCTTTGGAGAAAAAAATAATGATACATCGTCTCTTTTTATTTGACGGGATTTTGTAAATATATAATTCATAGATTTCTTCGTATTGAATGTAAGACAGGTTTGAATACACGCAGAATCAGGTCGTCAGCTGTAACTTAATATAGTCCCGGTTTTACGTTTTTTCCACATAACTGTTTTTATGCCAAGTTAAGCGTAATAATATTTTATTTTTGTCGGATTATTTACGCATGTTCAATTTAATGTTATGTTGATTCGTCTCACTAAATCCGCTTTTCCTTTCAGGTCGGTAAAGGCTTCAATAGAGATGTTTGGAATAATCTTGAAAAGTATATTCGAGCTATTGTCAGACGAAATCGTAATGTTTATGTTTGTACTGGACCGCTCTATCTCCCAACACTGTAAGTGATCATATTTATCCTTCATTTGCATGGCCAAGTGAAAACACCATTGTTGAATCTATTACTGGGAGGGTAAAACATTCATTTGCTCAATTGGTTTAACTTCAATGGTGTCATTATTTTTTTATAATAAGTAACTATTTTTTTTGTTTTTCGTGAATTATGAACATATATTACAAAAAACTATAAAATTTGAAGATATTTTATGATAAAATTAGTATATGATAATTGAATTACTTAATATTTTTATTACACAGTATGTTTAAAGTATGATTATTACACTGCAGTACACATAACGTTTATTGCAAAAATATGTTTTCATAAATTTGTAATATAAAAAAATGATTATGCTTACTGTAAAATGTATACCAACATTTCTAGACATTACTACAATAAAAAATATTAGGAATTTGTTATAAACATGGCAAGCAGTTCGGAAAATAAAAAGTATTTAATTTTATACTAAAATTTGACATTGTGACAAAAATGACATTATACAAGTTTTGTTATTAATATTAATTAATAAAAATGACACGAAATGCTTTCTTAATAAATTAGTTTTTTATGGTAATATTCACAATTGACTTTGAAATAGACACACAAATAATGCAAAACACTAAAAAATATATTTGCGAATAAAAGTCAACATTGTGATATTATTGCTACATCAGATGCACAGTCTTTGAACTACAAATTATTAAAAACTGCCATTATATATTTTTTTACTTCTCAACCCTCACCTTATTAACGGTTATGAATTGTATATTGGAGTTTAGATTATTCAATATAAAATTTTAAAATAAACGCTTAGTAAACTTAAAAACTATAACCCATTATTATAATTATATCAAAAAGAGTCCGCAATTATTTATTACTACATATATTGTAGGCCTTATATATGCGAATAATTAAGCTTGTATTGTGAGGTGGGTTAATAAGACATGAAAGAATGAATGGAAAGATTCAATCAAACATGGTAAACTAAATTATTGAAAAATTCTTCCGTTATAATAGAGATATATTTGCAAGAAACTGTTTTTATGCAGTATAATTAATTATATTTTTTATGTTTTTTCAAAATCTTATCTATGTTTGAGTCACTTAATAAATAAATATGTTTTCTAAACGTTATGAGGTTCTGCCGCTATAAATATTTAGTGATTTTAGAACACGATCACCATCCTATTGTCCTTCACCGCTATAGCAATGCAGACGGTCGATCCTTCGTGCAGTACCAGGTAATCGGACCCAACAATGTTTCCGTGCCAACCCACTTCTTCAAGGTGGTCGTCATAGAAACGCCAACTGGCCAGTTTGAACTGCTCTCCTACGTGTTGCCTAATGCCGAGTTGCCGTCGGCCGTCAAGCTGGATGCGTTTCTTGTGCCGCTGATCTTCATTGAAAAGTCGGCCGGATTTAGACTCTTTTCCGGACTGTCGAACTCGGTGTTTTCATCTGTGAATAAAGTCGAGTCGCAAAACATGGATTTCACATGAACGCAAAAAATTTTCATATGACGCACAATCTTCATTGTTTAACAAAATGACGAAATATCATAAATTGTGAAGCTATTCTGTGTTTCTTATTAATGCGTTTAGCATAATATATCAATTTAATATAACTTTTACTGTATAATATGATGTATTACTGTATAACCACACTGTTTAAACGAAGAATTCAAAAATTTGGTTATATATTAATTTAAAAAAAATAATTGGATAATAAAGAAATGTTGCTCAATTTGACTTTATTAAATTTTTCGACTGGTATTTAACGTCCTTTTGTGGATACAGATAATGAATGTATTTGTGGTTTTACATTTTTTGCTCTTTTGACGTTGTGTTAATAACTTGCAAAATTTATGTTTGTTAGTAGCGCTGTTTTTATATTTAATTAGTATTAAAAATATATATTTTGCATAAGCACTAAATTAAAATTATTTGTTGTTAAAATTAAAACTGTTTTTTTATTGCTATTGAAAAGAATTACTTTCAAAATATTTATCAAACCAAATTAAAATGTTATTAAGATATAATGCATTTTCAGTGTGGCAATACATGCGATTCCGATATTTCTTTATTTTTGCAAATATGACAGATCAGCGTTCTCGAAAATATTAAACGTGTAGCAGTATAAACAAGAACAGGGTACGTGTCAGTTGATGATACAATAGTTTATAGATCAGACAAAAACATTAAAACAGAAATTACGCATTGTTAAAAATACATACATTTGATGTTACGGATGTTATATTAGCATATAATTAAATAATTCTCAATGCATTTTTACTTATAGAAATCATTTTGACATATACTACATACATGATGGTTAAAATTACGACGCTTTGTTATGAATAAAACGGTAAATTACTGAACACCATGATTTAATTTTCTATTTGATATTGTGTTTATTAACTATAGACTAGATTATAGAAATAATATGCACACAGAAGATGAGCATCGTAATTCATGTGAATATTTATATTAGCTGAACTAAATTGATTTCTTATTAACATTGAGCAATAATCTGTTTCTTAATTTTTTTAAACTTAATATACAATACTGGTGACATGCTCCTGTACTGCTATATAAATGTTAAACATGTGTTTAGTAAAACATTTTTTTAATACCACTGTCAATTGAATCTCTATTTAATTTTTTTCCAATGTGGTTACTTTTATATTTTTAAAACCTGTAAAATACTGCATTTAACACACTGTTACGATAGTAAACCATACTATGTATGATAATACCTTTCCCTTTTATATAACTAACATGTTAGTGTTGTCTGATATTTGTAACACTATCACTCCATCGCAATATAACTTCGGATACTATTTTTTTAAATCCACCACATTCTGTTGTGGCAACAGATATTTCTAATCAAGAGTCATTCCAGTGAATTGTGTCTCTTCATGTTAAAGTACCTGATGTTCGCTTATTATATGGTTTACTTATTTTATTCATGTTGCTTACCCTTTTCTTCTAATTTTCTTCCACTGTTTCGTTCAATGTTCACTTTTTGACAATCAAACAAGTAGAGCAATTATTTTTGTTTGTGAGTATGTACAAATAATTCGATATTTTTTTGCTATATATTTTATCGACTTTTTACCCTTACTGAGAGAGGCCTTTACGATCAATAAAACAATTTATGCGTGTAATTGTTTATTTATTGGTCTCTTCTATATATGTATTCCATTTTGTATAAATAATGTATGGCTATATTTTAAGGTCAATCATGATTTATACAATAAAATATAATTTATATTCAATTAATTGTGTTTTTTCTGTTTTCTCAGTTAATGTTTCAAAGCTTTCAGTCATGTTTTCAGAGAAATTGTTTTTAATATGAATTATCCAAAATAGTACCAAAATCAATATAAAAAAAGGGTAGTTATATGGGCATTTTTGCATCATATGATATTCTCGGTATTTAAAATAATTAAACAGAGTTGTTGAGGCAATTGGTGTTAGTAATAAAAATTAATTCGGTGTTAACTTAAATATGATGTACTAATACTAGGTCTACAATATTATGTTATAGTTTATCTTGTTATTATGAGCGACACTGAGTCTCTATAATCATATAGTCAGTTGTTGGTCTACAAACTATGTTTATGGCGAACAAAAAAACTAAATGTTTGTATATTTTTATATATTGTAGCAATGAATAATACTAAATACGTATTATAGGCTATACATATATTAACTAGATATGCAATGATGTTGAAGTTGATCGAATTTAGAAACAGGTCTACTCTGGCTAAACTGGACAAGCAAAAATATCCGGTTTAGGCAACATTTATAAATTGATCAATTTATTATATATATTTATATAGTAGGCCTATACAATTATCTGAAATGAAAGTAAAAATTTTTTAAGTTGTGTCTTGGATTGCAGTATATAACTGTGTGTTTTTTGCTCAATCTGGTTTAGACAATTTAGGTACCTACATTCTAAATCAATGTATTTGACACAAAAACTCGTCCGAAGTCCAGTTTAGGCAATTACGGTTTTTTCAATAACAAGAATAGGATGAAAAGTTCTGGATTGAAAATCAGTCCGGTAATGCCAAAATTCCTGTTTAGCCAGATAGAGTGGATGAATTCTATCTAATTCAATGAATTCAAATTTCAAAGAATCAAATTACGATAACTAAAATTTGTTTTTTGGTTTCATAAGATGCGCAATGATATATTACTTAATAAAAGTGGTATACATATTTTCATAAAACGTAGTTTGCATGTTAAGCGTTTTTTAAAAGAAGCTATAATTTAATAGTTGCTTCTGCTAAAACTATAACTGTAATTATATTTTTTATCGCATATGAAAACTTTCATAGAATTAAAAAATATAACATTATAATTTGTTTGGTATGCATAGGATTTTTAAATTTCAAATTCGATCTACTTAAGTAGAATATAGTCTTTTATTGAATTAATGTACAACAATATTCGTGTTACAAATTCCAACTATGAGTACTAGCTCCCCATCGGGAACAATATACGTCCAAAATATGCATCTACTTCTAGCAGCGAAAGGTTTTTTGAAGAGGACAATTTTTATCTCCATGTTTTTTTAATATAAATTATAATTTCATGCCTTCATCGATTCTTATAGGGAAGGGGTGATACTTACCCCTATATAGTATTCTAAAAACATTAAAAGCCATAACATAACACATGAACGCGAAATTCAGACCCAGTAAACAATATTTTATATACATTTATAGATCTTATACATATTATTATTAAAAAATTATTTGACGACATTTTTATAACGGTTTTCACAGTTTCTTGTTTTTAGCTGGAAAATTATACAATTTCTAGAAAAAAATTATAAATGTTTTCATCCACACCGAGAAAGGAAAAGTATGTTTAAATTCTCATTTTAAAACTATCGACAAAAAATAAAAACGATTGAACGAAAAGTTGCTTTACTATATTATATAAAACATCTTTGGATAATTAAATTTAAAATATTTACCCCAAAAAATAGATCGTGAATTTTATTAAATTTACAAAATCTACAAAATCTTTAAATTGCATTTTGATCAAATTGGATAGATGTATTTTATGTTAAATATACTATTTTAATACGGTCGTGTTTTAAAATACAAGAGTTAATAAAGTATAAATTAGCAAGGTCCGTAAAGGGTTACATACAATTCTATCTAATTATTTATTTAAGTATTTAGTACAGTTACTCGCAATATACAATTGTAAAAAATTGTAAAAATATTACGTTAAATTATTGTTATTTAATTTTATTATTTATTATAGCATTTTTATCTGTATAATACACGATATTTGACACGCAAACATCTCAAGTTGTAAAATACCCAACCCTCAGCTTCAATCTCCTTGAAATCACACAGGTTGTAAGTTAACAGATTTATGTTCAAATTGTAATATGCCGGTCACCTTTTATTAATAAAGAAAATTAACTTTCAGCTGTGTGGAAAATGCGTTTATTAAATGCAAAACAAATTTCTCATGTACAATTTTAAAATAGTGGACGGCCAACATCTCACTTTATTGGTTGTATGCCAATTTTGCCACAGTCATGCAGTGTAACCGGCGCGGCCTAAACATACCGGGAAGTATAATATTGTATAGCGAATATATTTCTCTCTATATCTGCAGTAATTGACAAGAATTTTTCCTATATGTAGACATTTATAGGATAATCTAACGGGTGTATACTATGTATCATAGTACTGCACGCACCTGAGAGGTCCTCGCTACTATGAATCATCCGGAAACACATGTGTATATAGGGATAGTTGATTTTTGTAAAAGGGTTGGAATGTGACATTAAACTATATAAGAGCGGTCATTTTGTGACACATATCGCGCACGAGATTAAACCGACGAGACATAACACGTAGGTATTATAGACTAAATTAAACTAAAATATAGACTAAAGGTTAAGTATTTTTTTAGTGAAAAGCGTCTTTCGCTTAGGTATATAGGTATTTTTAAAACATTGTAGAGATCTAGTTATTTATTTAATATATTGTAGGTGTTTAGTCGCCTATGTATAGAATAGAGAATTATAGACCCAGGTACCAATGTCTCCAGAAATGAGGAGTAGAATGCGAGAAACACTTCTTCGAACCGTTTTACGTTTCAATTTTGATACAAGGACCTATAATTATACATTAACACATTTTGCACTTTAAAATATAATTTAGTTTAAAATTATGTCTTTTCAATGCAGCAAAGAAATGTACATATCAATACTTAATTTTTTGTTAATTACTAGTTTTGTTCCATTTTTCATTCTATTATTTAACGGGAAAATGTAATATATAAGTTATATTAAATATTTTAGCCAGTGGATTAATAAGTGGCACTACAAAATTTTATATTAAATATTTTAGCCAGTGGATTAATAAGTGGCACTACAAAATAATTGTTACTTTGATGTTAATAATGTTGCAGCGCTGACAGTTAAATTCTTTACGCGACGTTATTACCAGAATTTGTGCGATTTTTTCAATTGATTGTATCCTTATAAATGCTGAAAATGGTCAGAATTATATTTGCAAATCACATGGTCTATTTAGCAGCGACATTTTATACTGCGTTCATATACGACCTTAATTTGATTGTGTAAATAAAATTCAGACACATTAATCGTCCTTCAGACTTAATTATGCTGTAAGCAAACTTTAACAGCCGCATAGTTTAGTTGGACTATTAAAGTTGCTCATTTGTCCTTTTTTATTGCAGCATACACCAACGCGCGATACCATCATGTATCGTAATAAACATGTGTAATAAATGTATGAAAATGGCTTGTACGCAATAATAAAATTGTAGCAGATAAAAATTCAGTTTATTTTTTTATATAACACTAAATTATGAGTTAAAAAATTCTATTTTAGTAAAATGACTAAATAAATGACATGTTTATTTTCTATTAATCCTTCGTCCATGGAGGGGGAAGTTTTTGAATGTAACGATGTAATGTATGACTCTGTTTTTTTTACTCACTTGCTAAAATTTATCTAATTAAAAAATATAATTTAGAATATTTTAACATACAATTGATTTATTATAAAACATTTGTTACAAAGACAATAAAGTAATTAGAAAATTCAACAAATAACAAAAAATAATTACAGTAGCTATAATATTTTCATAGGACATATTTAGGCTGTATGGGTATCTTAGTATCTTCAGAAATTGTTATCTATCTATCTACCCCGGCCCAAGGATGGTTTTTTAATTATGTGAAGTACTGCTCACGGGCCATTAATTTTAAATAATACTTCAATTCACTCATGTATAATTTAAATCAAAATGGCATATTTCAGAACAAACTTTGACCTTATAGGCTATAGCCTACTTACCAATGGAGATGAAGTACCCCTGCTACCTTTTCAATTATTAAACAAAAATCAATTGTAATTTGTTTATTTAAATTGAAAATCGAAAATGTAATGATTTGCTAGTTTTTAAACAATTTTTTTATATTAAAAAAAATAGGCACACTTATTGAAATGACACTGATTTTAATAATCGTAGTATAGATATCTAAAATTATATTTTTCAAAAATCTCATATATACCATGAAATTATTTTTAATTTTCTGATCATATAGTCTCCGAGCTGTTTTATTAAATATATTTTTTTAAAATTTACGGTGACTAACAAAAAGCAATAATTAGTAGTTTCTAAGTAGTTTCTAAGTAGTTTCTTTTTTGAGCATTTTTCGACACGCAATTTTGCTTAAATCAGACAAAATGAACCAACTTATTGCTGCATGGTATCAGAAACCCGCATTAGTAAATGTTGCACCAACATTTGAAAAATATACTTTATACAATTTATATTGCTTTTCATCATTTTGAATATTTTTTTCTCTATATATTTTGCATAAAAAAATCTTTTAAAAATTAGCAATAGGCTCATAAATATTATTTCACAAATAGCTTACTCTATAAATATAAACCTGTAATTAATTGTAAAAGAAAAATATTACAAAAAAGTAAACTTAGCTATCATAATCAAGAATTAAAAAATGACAAATGCTTATTGTATGTATATTTTACAGTCTATTAAATTTCACATTTTAAAACCTTTTCTATAGTAAAATGAATAAAGAAACCCCTATTTTATCGCCAAATAATTATATCTAAATATGCGAAAATATATAAAGGGTAAAGGTACAGATCCTTCAAAAATATTGTTTGTTTACGGTAGAAAACGATTTTATACTACTTTTTTGTAAGTTAATACAGTACTCCTACTAGCCTATAACTTGAAGTTTAGTTTCGGTTAAATGTGGTTGTAAATGAAAGTTTTAAAGATGTTACTTCAGAAACCTTGAATTACTAATTATTATTTAATACTATGATTTAAGATTAATTATTTTGCTGCATATATTTGTTACTAAGAATCAGTAGCAATGTGAATAAGTTTGAACATGGTTTGAACTATGAATGATTCTTTCACTATAAGCTTATTTATAAGTGTAAATTATTGATTATGAATAGTATGCTATTATACATATTAACGAAAAATAGTATGTTGTGTTTGCTCGCACACAAATTTAGCAGATAGTTCGTTACAGAATAATCTGATTGACTGTGGCGCTATAAAAAGTTTGGAGTTTAATTAATTCTTATAATATATATAATATTATTAATAATATATATATTCTTCACTTGGCGGGGTTAAAGAAACACTGATATATAGTTACTTCTTACGCTCACATAGTATCATTTGATTGGTTCCGTCACTCCCTTAAATATCTGTATTGATTTAATGTGTGCTAGAGAGGGATTCTGAGAGCGCGGTGCATCATAATATGTTTTTGTTCGGTTCACTTTCTCCCATCGAACTATACAGCTGCTGTGTTAAGGACACGAAAACCTTTTAATTGCGCAAACAAAGAATCCCCAATTGGTGAGCACCGAGCACGTCATGTCTTCTCGGTGTCCTTCTGTTTTACTTTTCTCGTTGATCCTTGCTGTTATTCTCATCTTATGCTCCACAGTCATCAGCTTCCCTGACCAGTGCTACTGTGGTATTGTATCACCAAGCAATGGACAGTTGAAGTGTTCGAGAAACTTTTCCGCTTTTGCCTCTCCGGGGCCTAACTTTCGTCCTATAAAGTGCAATACATTCGGATCGGTTGTCACAATTGGAAGGAAACAGGACGATATTCCCGCGATTGCTCCCTGGGGCCTGTCAGGTCTCACCAACACGACCACGCTGGAGCTGTCACTTGGTGTGAGACATTTGGGTGTCCAAGCACTAGCCGGACTGAACACACTCACCGATTTCGTGAGTCGTACACGCCTTATTATTCAGCCGTGTGCACTGGCTCATTTGCCGAATATTAATCGTGTTGTGTTCAGTTGTAAAATGAAACTTCCACAGTTTATCACATTCAGACGACAGTTTCAATCTTTTAGTGTGACCAATTGTCTATCAAAGCCGCTGCAGGTTTACTGTGTTCGCTGTGTGCATAATACAAACATTTTTGTTATTCGTACTCGATCTGGACCCCCTTCAAAAAAGAAAAGATTTATCATAAGTCTGGACGACTGCTTCACCCAAACTTGCTCAAACCACGAGATGTGTTACGGAAATAAAGATTTAGAAGCTGTGCTATTCTCTCTCCGGTCAACGACAACATCTGCCCCTACCTCGGAAACTATTACTTCCAAAACTACTACAATTTTGCCAAAATCTTCTAATGTTCCATCCACTTCGGATATAAAATTTACTCCTGTGGTGTTTTCATCAGATAATACTTCAACTATTACAACTACCACTGAATACACTTTAGATCATTCACCAAGTACAGATCTGCCAGAAACTCTTGTAAAAAATAATGTTTCAACAATTGATTCTAATTTGATTACAGAGTTACCAGACATTATTTCTACAAATAATAATACAAAAAGAGGTAAATTGCCAAAAAATATTGATAATCAAAGTACGGAAAAATATATTATTTTACCAGATGTATTATATCAGCCTTCAACCCAGGGAAATCTTGATTTATACACAGATCATAAATCAACGATGCCAAAATCTATATCTACTACACAAACACCAACATTAATTATCCAAAAATACTCCCCCATAAGGAAAGCAGATGAATCAGCGGGTAATGTCCGCACTTCCCCATTTACTAACAAAGTGTACACTGATTCCACTGTAATTCTTTCGACAACTTTATCACATGCATCCACACTAGAAAATAACATGCTGGAGTTAGGGAGTCAAAATGATGCCAAACGTATCACAACTGGAGAATCTATTGATTCATCTCAACAACAAGAATTAGTGACGCAAAGTGCCAACAAAGAGCGACTGCCTGTCACCGATAAACTATCTACTCCTTCAAAATTATCTTATAATGAATATTCAACGATCGGAACTCCTACAATAGAAAATCCCATTGAAACATCGGTGACACAAGTTACGCCGAAATACATACCTCACAGTAATTACGTAACAAATTTGCCTGACCTTTCTCCCACAACGAAAGCTAACAGGTTAAATACCACTAACGACAAAACTAAAAATATCCCCGGTTCATCTCGGCCTTCTTTATTAAAACAAAAGGCGGAAGTGACTAGTTTTCCCACAACTAAATATCTCGATAGCCAACACAATAATAACTCCACAACTAGCAGTAGTACCACAGACTCTATCACCACCACACCTTCGAGACCATCGCTTGTTTTGGTTAAGGATGACAGCAAATTGATGCTGTCGCTCTCGCCGAATTTCGTGCTAGTGTTTGCATGTAGTCTTTCTCTTGGTTGTGGCATAGTTTTGGGATCGCTTGCAACACTTCTTTTGGTAATTTGTTGGCGACGTACTCGTTCCAAAAAGGCTCGGTCTGCTGAAGCGAGATCTCCTGATGAGTTAGAGGCATTGTAAATACAGTTGAATTATATATTATCAAATTATTGTGATAATACCGGTGATAATTATAAACAAATCTCCACACTGATGACACTATTCATTAAAATCCATTAAGTTTTTAATATTTCACATCCGCATATAATATGAGATACCTAATTGCACATGTATTTATTTTCATTGAGGGGAGCACCCCAAGGGGGACAGGCATGTGCCCCCCCCCCCCCCCCTTGACAAACAACGACTTCCCCTATTTTACAAAATGTATTTTATATATATGTTTTAGCGCCTTTTATAATATGTATATATTGTATATGTGTGCGCCTTCAAAAAGCATTGTTACACCCCTTTGAAAATTCCTGGTGCGCACCTGGCATTTACAATATTTTTTTAAATTTAAGACAGTATACTTATATTAATTAACACATTCGATCAATCGGAGTTATAATTTAAAAAATAATAACTGTTTCTTACATTATTGTTTTCAAATTGTTTTATAGTGTCGACTGTTTTACAACCGCAGTATTATTCTAGTATGCTATTATTAGCTCACGTTAGGTATATATAGGTACTATATGAATTTTAGGAAATAACGTCACAAAGTATAGCTTAGAAGTCTTGTCACTATTTATAGACTACCTAGATCAACTTTAACATGAAATCTACTAACATTTATTAATTAAAAAATAATAATGTGCTTATACAGTCAAGTTATTGTCAGTATTCTCTGTGAATCTCAAATTTTTAATTACTATAATACTGATAAGTTAGTATTTTACATTATTTTAGAATTCAATGTATAGCGCATCGAAGTTTTCTCTTAAATAATGTAAATTTGCTGCAGATGTATACATAAAACTTACCTGATAGCATAAACACTGTTTATTCTTTGTTTACACATTCGTGACGGCCTTATATATTCTTAGCTATGGTAGCTAGATAGGCTACACAGTTATATATAGGTACATACAGTGGCGCTTCACCCCATGACTACACACTTGTACAACTTTAGTGCTATATTATAATTTCTGCAACATTATAATTAGATCTGCGGTAAATTAAAGAGGTGCTGGTTGATATAATATATATATACAATGTACTATAGCAGTTTATATATAATTCCATGCATGCCATGTTACACATGTTATATATAAATTATGTGTGTAAAATGATCTACATTATAACAGTTTGCATACCTGGCTTTAATGCTTTTATTTTACATGTTCTTTGTAACAATTGCAGGATTTTTATTTTATAATACGCTTCATTATAGAGTTGGTGGGAAATAGTTCGCCCTTTTTCGTTTTTCAATTGCTTTTTATTTTTGTACAATATGCTCATACATTACACATACGAGTATATATAATAATTATACCTTTCAAAATCATTGTGTTTCGGAATTCTTTTGTTTAAATTATTTTTGTCAATCTATTTTTATTGATTAACTTGATAGTTTTGATCTATG
Source organism: Coelogynopora nodosa (assembly GCA_034780555.1). Taxonomy (NCBI): domain Eukaryota; kingdom Metazoa; phylum Platyhelminthes; order Proseriata; family Coelogynoporidae; genus Coelogynopora; species Coelogynopora nodosa. The sequence goes on from JAUZND010060107.1 coordinate 26,948, forward strand.
TAGTATATTTTAAATGAACGAATGAAATTTTATTTAAATTACGCTAAACAAAAATCAGCCACAAATAAGAAGTAGGCAAACATTCTATGCGCATGTTTTTCTGAGAAAAACTTTTTTAAACATGAAAACGCTTGCATAACACTATTATAGTTATTAATACGAAAACATAGCTTAATTACTACTTGGAATTGGAATAACATTAAAATCCAATTATATGGTGAATGCATTATGTGCATTTGTGCATCATATGCGCAGTTGTGCATCCTGTGCATTATATATTCTGTAGCATAGGTGTTTCATTTATTTAGTAAATGTAATTGCGATTTCTTAAAATATGTTTTGAAGTTAACTTTATTCTAAAGATTTCCTTGTAGAATATATTTAATAAGGAAAACATCAAAATTCTTTGATTATAAATAATAATTAATATTCAAAAATAGTGAATGATAAATATAGACTATAGGCCCTATATGTAGTATCTAACTGCTGAACGTTGTACTATATATATACATGCTCATTATTATTCCAATGGATTTGAATGACATAATTTTGAATTATTTGAACTTTTTAACTGATTTTCATCTATTTTGGCTGTAACTTGAATACTTTCTGATTCTTTATTATTTTTTGTCTGTTTTATGGCACTGGTGTTAATATTATAAATAAATCATGAATTTAATTTAAAATCAAATATATTTAATAGTTACGTTGAATATTCTCATTCATATTGATTCTGAACAGATAATTATTATAGTTTAAGATACCTTTCTAAAAATTTCTTAGCGATATTTTACGAACAGTTCCCAAAATTATTAATATTATTAAATATTTGTCGAAGAATGATTTTTATATTTTATCATAAAAGTATGATAATATTACATAGCTATAGTCAATCTTTTTCATTGAAGTTGTGATACATAACTGCAATGGGTAATAGTGTATAAATTAGCCAATGCAAGATAATATATAGAATTATATTTGTTGGAGCTTATAGACAGGAATAAATTAATATATAAAAAGTTGAAAAACAAAATCCTCTAAACAAATATTGTGGACATTTTTTGTGTGAAATTATATTAAAATTCTTTTTTATAGATTAAGAATATATTTAATACACTTTATTACATATATATGGGTATTGCATGTGAATGCTATACTTTATCTAAATTAGGTAATTATTTAATTTTGTAAAGTTAAAATATTTAGAAATTGGGAAACATTTTATTTTAATATTTGTTTTAAAAAATTATCATTTTATTAATCGTTTATTTATTTATAATCTAAAACATTATTAACACATTTTCTGAGTGTGTCAATCATTCTCAAACATAATATTTTGTGATTATCTTTGAAATACTATTTTTATAACAGTACGTATTGTATACGCCTCATAAATACTAATAAATAATATTAATTAAAAAGTTGTAGCCTATACCATGTGAACAATTATGTAGAATCAAGCTGCTATTAAAAATGATATTAATATCTGTCAAATTGGAAGGCGATTTTTCCATAGTTGTAGGCATAGGCACATTCGTTGTCAAAGTTATTTTATTTATATATACAAAAAATGGCTTATATATTTTTGTATTTTACAGTATAATTTTAATATAAAAGATATCCATATTGTAATCTTCGCGTATATATATAGGCCTATATATATTTATATTTATCGAAAGGGCCCCATAATAAATATCGAATGCGACCCAAAATGTCGAATGCGGTATCGAAAGATATCGAATGGGACCCACGAAAAAAGGGGCGCATTCGATACTTTTGGGGCCCAATTAATCGACAAATATATATGTAGCAATGGAGCGCATTGACATTTTCGGTCGCATTCGATTTTTATTAAGGGGCCCTTTCGATTTTTATAAATATATATATATATACATAGAGCTACTTCCATGAAGCTATACCTATACCTATACTTATAGCTACTTTCTTAAGTTGCATTTTTTTATTAAAAATGAATTTTAATAAGATATAATGATTGTAGGCAGAAATAGTCGTTCAAGTTATTTTATTATCAGTATTAATACGGGTATATATACCTAATATATTGTAGTTTCATACAATACAATTTCAGTAAACGAAATATTCACACAATCATCATATTTTCATAATTATAGTATTTAAAAGGTTAATAGTAAATGCGGAATATTGAAGATAATGGATTTTAGACGGGAATTTCGGCAAATTTCATTTACTCTCTGTGTGGGTATCGTATTTATTCAGCTGTATTAACAGTATAATTTTAGGTTTAATATATCGATATCGTCGTCATCACTTTTAGCTGTTCCGTGTCATAATTGTGACTCGAGAAACAAAACTTTTTACCATTTATTTCTAACAAATCCACAACGAACGTAGAAAGCTTTAAATCCTATATTTAAAAGACGATTTTAAACATCCTAATGACCCCCTTTATTATAGTTCTTTTATATACATATATATACTATGTTTCTTTTTTAATCCAATCTTATCCCTACAAATGAAACCTTCAGAAACCAGCGTCGACTAATAAATCAATCAGCGTCGTTATCCGTTTTTAATGCTGTATTGCAGACTAATATAATATTAAAAATAGTGCAAACTAAAATATAACATTACCGCAAAACTTGTTTTCCGAGTATATGAAATCCAAACTGAATATCAAAATTATTGTAATCTCAAATTAATTCACTTAGTAAAAACTGTATCATTTTGTATAGACGAAATATCAGACTTCGAAAATATCTATTTCGTAAAAATGTGCAACGCAAATCGCATATTTAAATTATTTTCACAATCTTTAATTAGATAAATCTGGTTTTCCTTATACCCATTATCATTTCATAAAAAAATAAAATAAAAGAGGTAAAGGTAAACGTGTACTCTTCATATACCATTAATTTTTGCATTTTATATTTGTAAATTATATAATATGTATAATGACACTTGCTTGCTTTAAATCTCTGAGACAAAGGCAAATATTATTCTTGAATGTTAATTCAAATTTAGCTTTAGGATGTTTCGAAAGTCATCGACGTCGCTTTAAATAGATTAATTCTGTTATATGATTGATTATGCGTCTTATATATCAATGGTGCACATACTAGGTATTTTCAAAAGTAATTTCTAAATTCATAAAAAGGTTTATAAAAAAGTCTTATTATAATAACTCAAAATAACTGTAGTATAGCTAAAGTAATTTAAACATCAAATAATAATCCTGATAAGCATGAAACGACTTGTGATTATTATATAAGTAGGCCTATATGTAAACATAAAAAAGCGCCGTATTTTAAGTCCAAAAAAGTGCAAGAAACTTGGAAACCCCAATGTGTGCCTCACTGTATATTTGTTTTTATTTTTTAAATAACTTTATCTTTATTATGAAATGTATTGTTCATTTATTTAAATTGAAATGTAAAGGTTATTTAGACAATGAAAGTTATATGTAATGAAACTTATAACCATTATATTTGGGTTAAGCGCTGACAAATAGCATGTTGTATCTATTTTTGACTTGTCTAACTCGGCTGACATTTTTACTATGTAGCCTTTTCATGTCGCGGTAATATGCAGGAAAACGCCACGCAGTTTCTCTAGCTTTTTTCTCCATGGAATATATACAAATTATTACAGTCAAATGCGTATAATATTTACGCCATACTTTTTGGTACTATTAGCTGTTTGATGGATCCAATACGTTTTGTGAATTCATGGGATTAGTAGTTTATTGTAGTGTGTCTTTTATGGATAGTATAGTTTCATATAGTTCCATTTTAATTAAATCGATATTAATATCAACATATGAAATCTCACAACATATAATATTAATCCTAGAAGCATCAAGAGGGGAAGGGTCAAATTGATCCATCGGTGATTGATCGTTTACTATTCAAAATCTACTAAGTCTATCATTCTAAAAATTGTCAGTTCTCATCGAATTCTTAATGCACTTTCGATTCCATACATTTTTGTAGGATATAATCCAGAATTTGATTGTGTATATTCTATTACATTATTCAAAATGTTATCTGTATCAAAAGTATTTAAGCTTCAAGTATAAACATACATTGATCACTTACTTATTTTCTTATAAACGTTGTGCTAATTTATTTTTGTGGCACTTGCTGTTGTCTAATAAATATATCAAAAAAATAATGACTATAAAAAAGGTTAAAAATTTAATTTAATTAGCGTTTCTTTATTTTTCAGATTATGCAATAAATGTTATATTTAGAATTTTCATGAAAAACTATACCAGTGTTCTTTTCTAACACCATATCGTATTAAATTGATAGAGAATATTTAATTGAATTTGGCTAAATACTGCATGGTGGGTCAATTGGACCCCTCTATAACGGCTAAATAGTACTCCGAAAACTCCTGGTGTTGTTAGGGTTATTGTTTTAATTTGACTTTTTAATTAAATTTGAAACAAAATGGAAAAAATATAGCCCATTTTGTTAACTTCCAAATTTTTTCTCAGATATTTGTACTACATCAATATTTTTTCAATCAATATTTTCATTTTCAATAACACGTTATTGCAATAACATATATATCAAACTATATTATATAGTTATCGTTTACATTTACATAGTCTATGTATAATATAACATACATATGGGATATTTTTTTACAAAATGTACATGTTATGCAGTTTATGTGCACCATGTCACAGATTGGGATATCATGCATATAGGCCTAACATTTACACCTGAACAAATAATCACAAAGGCGGAGTTACTGTAGGCACATTGAAAATATTTTTTATATATATCAAAAACTTAAGAAGGAATGTAATAGCCTAATACTACCAAGAAACTAATTACGTATGTATTGATAAAAATAATATTTATTGATTTATTATATATATTTGTGAAAGACCTTCGCTGCTTTTTCTAGAAAAAAATACATATAATTTTAAGGTATGTAATGTATATAATTTTAATTGTAATAATATAATGTTCAATTTATCTATTAATTAATTTATTTGAACATTATAATTACGCCTAATATGCATAGAAATTTTTAATTACCAAAGGAAAGATCCTTATATTGTAAAAAATCTCAATAAACCATATAATTCCAAACTATAAAATCATGACTCATTTGGGTTAATTTGATGAAGTTTTAATCAGTGGAATTATGTCAATCAGTCGTCTTTCTTGTATTTTTACATTGCTCAGGTATATATTTTACGAACCACCCATAGAACAGTAATTAACATGTATATTTCAAAAGAATTTGTGATTTAATGGAGTTATATAACATACAATGCCTTTGAATAGGTTACATTTTAATTTTCGTAATTTAAAATACACAATATATTTATTAAAAAAACGTTGTACTATTAATAGGAGATTATTGCGTTATTAAAAACATTTAATGAATTTGAATTTCTCGTTTTGATATTTATGTTTATCGCGTCTTATAGAACAACTTACTTGAATTTATGATAACTGCAGAGAACTGAGCTCATTAGAGCAGTTGTTTAATCAAGTTTATGTTCGTAGTTAGTTAGCATTACTCATTTACCTCAATTAACTTTTATGTCATTTATAATAACTCGACATTCATTTTATTGTTATATTTTTAGTGTAAAGTATCTTTCATTGTTTACTAATAAATACATATATTGTAATAAAACAAGAGGTTTTTCTTCGCTTACATTTAGTATATTTTTATTAGATTTTCTTAATTTCTATTATTGTAAATTGTCTATTTATTTTTAAATATTCCGAATTTTGTAAGTACTACATTTATATTCAATATAATTACACTAATAGGAAAGGACAGTATTATCAATTTGATTAAATGACCGAATTGTCGGGTTTAAATGCAGAGTATATTTGTCACAGTTCGCAATTTACACCGAAGACTCTACGCATTTAAATCTACGAAATTATTAAAACAAGCATTTTACTAGATAATTGTTTTATAGAAGTGTATCTTAAACATATAGTGATATTTAATAAACTTTGACTTAGAAAACATCCTGCTGATACCAATTCCATCCTTATATTGTACAGCTACTATACATTATTTCAAAACAATTATTTCACAACTAATAACAGACCAAACAGGACATTAATTATTAATTTATTGTTTTATTATTTATCTATTTATCTTACGTCTACACTTGTCTTTAGACGTTTTTATGTACTTATATCAAAATTATATTGTTTCTACTATATTACACGTGATATATATTTTATGCGGGCTGTGCGACCTATGTTGTTTAGGAATAATGTAATATAGGACATGACACTTTTAAAAATATATCAATCATGATAACAAAATGAACAATTCTATTTCTAAAATGAAAATAACCCTACGAAAGAGGGTCAATGCACAAAATATCTCCACGATCACACTAATATATTTTTTAAACAAATGAATTGGTTTGTATGTATTTTAATGTATATATTTCATTAACATTTGTGTTTTTTGTTATACGACTATTTTTATAAATCAACATTATCATAAATATTATATCTTCATTTCAAAGTATGACATAGCTTTATATGTAATATGTACAGTGTAATCCCATGATAACGCGTACACTCTATCGACTTGAAAAATGGTGCCTTGTATATAATCAATGTGCCTTAAATCGAACATAATAAAAGTTAACTTTTTCAAGCATATATATATAGTTAATATTTTTTTTATAAACTATAAATTACTACTATATCCGATAAAAATAAGCCATGATTAACTGTATGTATAATAATTTATAAAATATGTATATATACATAGAAATTTAATACATACGTAGGCACTAACTATATGTTTCACATGGCTATACTCTACTGCCTTGGCGAATCTTTTTCGTCTATACTGAAAATGTACGTTATATAAAAGGTATAAAGTACATGACGGCACTATATCATGGTGTTTACTTAATATCCAATTTTGCTTTATCCTATAGTAGTGTACACATTATAACCGACGTATAATCATGTATATTTAGATACTAATTTTGAGAGGACTGTCGAGAATAGTAGACTTAATATCCGAGTGTGTTGGCCAAAATCTTAGTGAAGAAATTTTGTGTTTTCTCAAATTTGTATAACTTTTATTTCTATTTTTGATCGATTCTCAAGGATGCTTAATGACTGAAATCACCGTTCTTACATACATTTTAGTTTGTTATGTCTCACAACCAATAACTTAGTGATTGAATTTAGGGTGTACTCAAATTTTACAAACTTGATGACTTTTACGGATGTTTGCCTAGGTCTATGATGTCACATTACTGGTTGCGCAACACAAGAATTACATTTTTGTGATTTTCAGAGTAATAGTTACTAAATAAGTACATCAAACCTTTTGTGCTCAATGTTGACCAAAATGGTAAGTAGCTCCCGCTTTACTCTTCATTTACTCACCAATTCAATATGGATAATAATGATTAATATTATATACCCCAATAATATAGTTACATATTATAGTTTCTCGGCATGTTCAGGGTTGTTGTATATCACTCTTGTAACTGGAATTAACTCGGCGACACATCATTAATTATAGTTTACAACCTTAAAATGTTCAATGCATAAAAAGTGGTCACTGCATGCGATTATTCATGTTCTATATTAGGTTGGATTGTTAGATGTACATAATTTACATGCGTTTATTTTAAATTTAAATAAGATACTAACAGGAGAATAATTTTACACAACATTATACAGAATAATTTTTTTAATAGGTGGAGTTCGGAATGATTATTTTTAAAATATGTTTATTTGTTTTCTTAATTGTGTTTAATTCTTCGTGAAAAGTTGTCGACATAAATGATATGTCGTTATCTTATATTATAATTAACATAAACCTGTCAGTTTTAGAAGAGTTTGACCACTTATTTTATTTCTATTTGCTTTTGATGCCAATTGTGACAATGTAAAATTGTACAATTATATTTGTGGATAAATTGTATACTGTACTGTTTTTGTTAAGTCAATAAATTATGTCAAGCGAATTGTCGAACTATTGTTTTAATTATATATAACAATAGGATAGCTCGAAATCTTTTATTTATATAGGTTTATAATATATATGTATACTAATTGTAATAACTTTCTAATAAGAACAAATAAGAAAAACACCTATACTACCAATAGTCCTCAACTTTTGAATAACTTAAGGATAAATATTCTCTTCAGTTGCAATGTGGCTGGATTCACTTTATTTTCTGATACTTAAGCTGTGTTTAAGATATTTAAAGATTACAAAACGTCGTTGCAGAGAGAAGGTCCCCCTGGCTGGTCGCATTTACTATATATACCTAGCAAGTCACTGATGCCCTAAAACCGTGATGAAGCAGATATCCCACCGAGCTGGAAGTGCATAGAGAAGATCTTCACCGTGATGTTGAAGATGTTGTTGCCGACTGAAATATCTGGAGAGAAATTGTCGCTCTGTGTGCTCCGCATTGGAAGAAGTAAGTCCAAGTAAGTAAAATAATAAATGAAATATTTTTTACAGCTTCTCAAAATGGACCGAGTTCATTTGAATCCCTCAAACTTTATAGCCTTCACCTAACTTTGCGAACTCCTTCATTCCCTATACTAAGTAAATAATGCCAGTTATTTTAATATTTCTAAACTTTATTCAAGAATAATGTAGGAGTATAATATATTCATAAAGTTTTTATATTCATATTCTATTCTCTTTCAATCTGAAATTTAAAATTATGGTGTTGACATTTCTTCTACACAATATTATACATATACACATAATATTATATATTAAAACCATTATGTGAATGTTACTAAATTAAATTTTTGTACAAATATATGCTAATTGCCAATTAAAAAGTGTTTTTACATAAAATACTAAATTGTAAATTTTTGGAAAATACTAGTATTAAAACTATCATACTGAGTCTGGTTTTATTACAAGGGATTTCAGGACCACAATAAAAGTTAAAATAAGTTTTTATACACAACCAATTTCATTGAGAGGTAACAACATATTATATTAATTCCTAGATCAGATCTTTATTAGTTAAATGTTGATCGGAGCGGTTCGAAAACATATTATTTATCGGATGTGATCTGATGAATTAATTAACGGAAATGTTGTATATAGCTTACCTCTCATTGAGTAGGTATACCAAATTTCAACTAATTAGATTGTTTTAAGTCTTATTCTAAAAAATATGATCTTATCTGCATTTAACACTTACAATTGCTATGATTTGATTAAAGAATTGATCTAATTAAAATTATTATTTCAACATATTTTAATATATAGTTGTAGTTATATATATAATATCCACTTATGTAGCATATTTTCGTAAATAAAGTTCCGGCTGTAATGCAGAAATTTTTAGGAAAACCGTTTAGATAAAACACGACACAGATAGTAAATACTACAATTATTGTACAAAGTGAACATAATTTAGGGTATAAGCTAAATTGACTGTGTATCATTATTTTACCCATTTTATGTTGTATGATTGTGTATGATGAGATTACTATCAATATTTGATTAATTAATTGATCTGAAATGTTGTATAAATATATATATATATATATATAGTATAAGTATGCATAATTTCAACTAAATTGGATGTGTTTAAATAACTATTCTGAACAACACGCTTTTGATCTGATTGGTTTGGATTAAGATTTGATGGAATATTGTATGTTAAATGTTTGTACCTCTTATTTATTAATTATGTCGAATTTCTACAAAATCAGTTGTGTACAGGAGCTTTTTCTTAAAAAGAATGTGTTTGATGCAATATAAAATTAAATATACCTATATTTTTTATTTAATACAAATATTATAAAAGCTATTCATTCTTCTAATTTGAAACGTGTTGAAAATTTATAACCCAGGGGCGGATCCATGGGGTGACTAGGGTGACGAGTCACCCCCCTCCATCCTACTGAATCAGCTGCCAGCGCCCCTTGCACAAATAAAATTGGACTAGATAAAAATACATTTTCTGAAAGTAATATTACTATTTTAATGTGTTCGTCGTAAGAATAATGATAAAATTGAGATAAAGAATATATGAAATCCAGTATTTTAAAGTTAAGGTTTGCTAATTGAAAATTATTTTGATATTAGCAAACATTATTATTGCTATTATAAAAAAATTACTTATTAAGCAAGTAAAATTATTTTTATTTAGCAGTTTGCAATGTTATATTGTAATATTATACCTACCTATAAATATGCATTGACGCCTAATTGACTATAAAGTCATACGAATACGTTATTAATTCATGATATGAAATTGTGATTATAGGGATGCCTACTACACGTCATGCATATATAGTTATATGTACATTGTAGATAAAGTTATGTTCTCCAAAAAATTCTAATACAATGTCAAAGTTTAGTTAAAAAAAGGGAATAGCTTTCCAGAAAACGTGTTTTTATCTAGTCTAACTTCATTTATGAAATGAGTAGGCATATTTAAATGGCAACGTTTTACAGAATACCTTACAAACCCTTTGTCACTTGCTCAGACCGAAGTCCGCCCTGTGAAAAATCTTGGATCCACCACACACTGTAATCTCCTCTCCCACCCATTGTAATTCTATAGTTAAGATTAAAAGCAGGTAAAAAGCACGTTAAGGTTGTAAGTTTACCGATTTCGATTTTGTCAATTAACGATTGTGGTCTACAAATAAAACTTGTTTTGGTCGTCCTTCCAGCAAAATATAACCATTTTATAATCAAAACTGAAGGTCTATTTATAGATATAAATCATTAAAGATTACTAACGGAAAATTTCAAAGGATAATACTGTTTTTATTAACTAAATCCTGAGCTTGACCTGACCTATAATAATTAAATGAATATATATATATATATATATATATACAGTCATAGATATTATCGTTAATTGTCTGATACATGGAGATAAACTGTTATAATAATTTGAACGATAATTTGGTAAATCAATTGTCCTGTCAAGAACATATTCTGCGTGTAAACAAACCCACGTATTGACTATGGAAAAGAATTTAAAAGAGATGGGAACGTTTGATCGCTAAAATTTATCGTTCTGCAACAACACTTCCCGTTCTCATTCAACGGCGCGGAGTATTATGGGTATAGGGTCATGATCCAGATATTTTTGTGTCACGAGAGTGTCTATACTATATCCGCTATTTATCGAAATCGAGAGAATTTCTTGCAGTTGTAGTCGGCTCAGAACGTTTCCAAAAATTATTTGTTTTTGGTTCTATCTCTGAATATTTTTATGAACATTAACATTTCTGAAATTTCCCCCGTTTATAGTATTAGTTATGCTTCACAAAAATATATCTAAGGGCATATGTAATTCCATCTGTTGGAATGTATATAGACAGACAGTATACTAATATTAACAAGACGTGTCGAATGTTTATAGTGTAATAAAGATATGTATTATATACCGCGTTCTCGATATAGATAAATGTACCGTATACAAAAACAATATAAATCAAAATTGATATTGATATTTTACTCTTTTGTGTCTGATTAAATAAAATGGTTGTAAAATCAACTGTTGTAATTACTACAACCGATTGTTCTTTTTGTGTATTTCTATAAATTAAACATGAAATCAATGTTTGTTGCATTTCCCGTGTACATATAAATAAATATATATTAATACAGTACTCATGTAAATATATAAATAAAACTATATTTTAATGTCTGCTGTTAACATATAGGCCTACTTAACCTGTTTCAAAGTAATCAAACTTTAAATTAGTATAATCTATCAGACGACTAAATCAACTTAGTAATAATAAAATTAGTATGAATGGCAAATTAGAAAAATTGCATCATAATATAGTTTTGATGTATATATAGTTATTTTATAATAATCCTTGGAACTTAAATAAAAATATAAATTTATAACTTTATTTAAATCACAATTAAATATATTTATTATACTTATTTTGAGAAAGAAATGATACATTATCACATTATGATGTTATTACAACACTATAATAGGCCTACATATTTTAATTATTACACTCTCATGCAACGTTGTTTATTAATATGAATTTACAAAGATGACCTACATTATATATGGCCTAAATTTTCGTATTATTCAAAAATTTAACTTAGACTGTATTCCTATGTACTTAGATAGTGGCCAATAGATATTCATTCCACCTCTATTATTATGGATATGTGTAATATAATTCTAACGCTTTAAAACGATTTAATATTTTTTATTAGCAACACACTATTGTTATAGGCATTGTGTTAAAAATTGGGACAACATTGTTTCTTTACTTCTGTTGTAATCCGAGGGGAGATATATAATCAAAATGGGTAAATTTGCCAAAATATAACAATATGTAGTATATGGTAAGAGTTGCCTGCCGAAACATTCAAATTTATCAATTTTTATTTTTATTTAACATTTCTAAATTAAATTTATTTCAGGCTTCAAATTGTCGCTAAATGTAACCAAATGATGCAACCGATAGTTATGTGTTTATGTTTTTAATTTTTGGAAATTATCTTTAATCATTATATATTTATACATACATATATATTTAATTTAAACAATATGTCTGTCCGAATTATATGGTATTGTGACGTGTGGCCCCTTTTTGTTTGGGTTGTTGATCATTACCTAGTTAGTTATAAGATATTTTTATATCCTCATATCATCCGGAATACTTTATTTTGTTCATGTTTTTATTTCATTAAACTATGAAACTTTAAATATTATATATTCTGCATATATCGTTCAAAACCAACAGTTTAAATCAACTCCTAAAAATGTGTTCTCTTGTTTGTTGAAATATTGATTAATTTATTTTTCTAAATTTTACCTTATTTGATTTACTATTTGATTTATTTTATTTGAGTATATAATATGCAAGCAGCATAGATCTACTGTATGTAGTAAGTGCACTTGGCGCCCGCCCGCATTATGTACGCTTTTGCGTATAGTATTTTTAGAAATTGGTGCCCCTGACTGAAGTTTGTTCCCTTTACGGTTAAATTACCGTGTTATATTTTTGTATCTATATGTACATAAAACTACATTTATACACATTTAGTAATTTGATATTTTTGTGTGATTTTTGTATATGTTATAATATCGTTTAGGACCCCCGTATATAAATGGAGTGCGTATAGTTTTTAAAGTCATACGGGCGCCACTGAAGTGTATTTAATTTTTTAACGCAGTAAACAGTGTTGCAATCATTTAATTATTTATATTCTATTTAAAATATTAAAAAATTATATTTATTGTTTTCAAGAAAAAATGCGGTATTTAAACAAATTAGTCGTGACTAATTATGTAAATCAATATCTGTGAGATTGAATCATCGATTTGCCAGCAGTAAGCAAATACAAATTAAGTATTGATGTTATAGTCCTTCTGCCAATCACCAAATTTGGACTCATTGGTACCATTTCGAGCAACCAAGGTTATTATACATTTTCAGAAAGCTGATGATCCCATGATCATTTTGAGGTATGATAACCTTCTGTACAGAGTAGCTGTTAGTTGTGAGACACCCAAATATATGAACATGTTGTACTTGTAAAACGATAATTTTATTATTTATCATAAATTATGTACAAAGCATTTACAATATAAATAGGAGTAAAACAGATCTAAAAATGTTAGCCAACTAGGTCTATATCATGATAACATCCTATATGATGATCTATGAATACATTAACAAATAACAAAGTTTACT
>JAUZND010060108.1:0-18297 GCA_034780555.1 Coelogynopora nodosa
TGGTATTGGGAATGTTTCCTGAAAAATTCAGCTTTGGCATATGTTTTGCCCCTTCAGAATCTAATGCTCTTCGCCTATAGGAACATTATGGCTTTATTATAATACACAGCGCGTAGAATATATAGGTATCACCCGCCATAGTTTAGAAATTGATAATGACGTATAAAAACTCAAAGCTAGAATTTAATAAGTGTAATATGTTGTGCGAGAACTATCAGCAAGTTTCTTGCAAAATTTTCGTAAGTTTATTTGTTTATGAATGTATGTAACTATAGAAATGACCTAATTATCTTAATTGTCGGATAACTTGCAGAATCGTAAACTTGCTCATAGTGTAATAATGAAATTTGGAATAAATTCTATATATGAATAAAGAAATGACTTCAACTTCATATCATATAATATCAAACCATAACTGCATCGCAATTTTGCAGAGTCAGTTATGAAAAGGGTAAGCTTATTGGTTATTTTTTTAGATTTTAGTATAATTTGTCTATTGACTTATGTGATTATAGCGTATACTTGATGAGTTGAAAACTAATTATATTATTCACTAGAATCATTCTATGTATATTAATGAAACGTGGGTATTCACCGTTCTCAATTTATTGATTCCATTCTTTGCAGATCAAAATGTTTAACCCATTCAAGGTCGTGAATACTAATGAGCCAGAAACATTAGACACACCGTGCTTGGTCACAGACTGGAACAAATGTGTTCTGTGTCAGGAAGACACAGATGAGATGCTAAAATGTCCCTCTAATTCTGCACGTGACACAGATAGTGCAGGATACAAGACCGTGCCTGAGTATCTTCTATCATCTGATAAGATCGGTTGCTTGCTAAGAAAACTAAAACTGTTACAACTGGACGAGTGTCAGGGCATCGAGGAAGCATTCCGGCTACACAAAGCCAAGTGGTATAACTCCTGCACATTGCAGTACAACAAAAAAAAACTTCAGAAGGCCGAAAAGAAGAAATAGCCTGAAGAAGTTCATGGTCGAAAAACCCACAAGTTCACCAGTCAGAGCAGTGGATTTGAAAATCATTCAATAGACAATACTCAGAGTGGTCACAAGACAAAGACACCAATGTTAATATAGCCGTATGTTGTGTCGTACGTTATATTATACAGACAACCTATTAAATATATAATAAAGGTTAATCGTATTTAAATCAACTAATAGTAGTTTAGAGTTCGCTTTTCAAATATCAAGTGAATTTCCCGGTTTGGTATGGCAGCCCTGTTTTAACTAATCGTGGGATAATATCTACTCCAAGTCACAACACCACCACCATATCTATATCATTCTCACCCGCCTCTCCACCTCCGTATGCGGGAGGCCAATGAGGCCAGCAGTCATTCGATGAAATGGGATCAGATTCTGCATGAGCCCGCTGAAGCTGGAGGCCATCAGATTGAACTCGACCTGTTTCAGGTGGAGCTGGGGACCTGAGGAGCCGGGGGGAGCGTCCAGGGAGGTGCTGTCCACCATGTAGTCGGACCGGTTGAGAGCCAGGAAGATGGGCTGACTCCAGCAGAGAGAAATATGAATTCAGATACAGGAGAAGAGAATGGCATAATAATGAATATAAACTTACGGGTAGAATTTGATCAACCACCTAAATAAAGTTATTATATTGATCTCATCAATTTCACATACTCTTATATTTTACTTATTTTCATTTGACTATTCCCTGTCTCTTACAGTTTATTTTGTTTTATTCAGTCATATTTTAATATAGAGAATTTAAAAATGGAAAATTTTAATAAATATATAAAACTTTGCAACTTTCACCATATTTCAAAGGGTACATAAGAAATGTTCATGATAAAAACGTACACATGTCGCATAAACAATAAAAACGTTAAATACCTCACCTGAGCAATACCCTCATTTCGTACTGTTTCATAAATTGACCAAAGATGACCAATGTAGTCATCACTTTTAATTGTTCTAGACAGAGAACGGGAGAACATAAGCCAAACAATAAAAAATTGGTAAATTAAAATGTACAAAATAAGTTCACATACTTTTCGAGAGCTTCAACTAAGAATTCGTGATTGCATGCAACCTTATGAAACAACATATTGAAATCCTTTTGAAGACGCACTCCTTGTTGTAAAAGTTTGTGAGGAAATGGAGAAGGCAGAAGGGTTACGGGGAGCAGACTGAAAGAAGATGAGTCGTGGCGTTTCATCAATCCTTAAAAAAAATATATATGAAAATATGTAAAAGATGCTCTAATCTCAAGCATCATTGGCATTTATTAATTGTACATACCATTAAGACATGCCATGTCTCTGGCTATAGGTTCAATGCGCTTTAAATCTGCCCCTTTAATGTGATTTGCTAATGAATCCATCTGAAATAAACAGATAACAATGCTTAAATAATGTTATGTTATATATTATTAGTTGCAGCAATTATCACACAAATACTAATAATAGCTAAGTACTGACAGAAAAACCTTAAAAAAATTATCAAGAAAAATAAGAACCATATAAAATAATTTAGTATAAGTTGAGTTATAGAATGTAAAAGGAATGGTAGGATATATTGGGTAAATAAAGAGTACAAAATACAGATTCCCGAAAGTATTTATACAAAAATCATTCCAAAAACCATACTGAAACAAACATGAGCATTAATCACTTGTACACAATGCAACAGGCCTAGAATGTGATCAAGTAGTAAATCATGCCCATGGAGCACATTAAGCCAGAGTCAGACTGAGAAAAACGACAGTAAAAGGACAGACCACATAATAAAAGAAACTCAAATATGTTTTTGTTAGCAATTTGGGTATTATCTTTTTTGTATAGAAGTACACAGTGTGCTATTAACATAGCTTAGGATATAAAATTGGATATACATATTGGATATACATTGTATAACCAATGTCAGCTATTTATTAAAGTAGAAAAAAATATTTCACATTTTTAATAGAAAATGTTGATATATATTAATTGTATGCTTTTCACATGAATTAATATTAAACTATTTACTTAATCAATAAAAATATTTGCATATTCATATACAACAATTCTCATAAGTTATATAAAAATGTTCTCACTCTCTCTTATATGTTATAAGATTCAATATATATGCATTATTATTATATTTCAGTTTTCTTCATTGACAAGGAAGACGACAAAATTTCATCGAAGAAGACACCTCAACCTAAGTTGCAAAAAACCAGATTTCAAATCTAGTTTTTTTTAGTTTGATAGAAGCTAGTTCGAACGCGACCTGAACAAAAGTACAAAACCCTAAATTAAAAAATCCTGTAATATTATTTTGATGTATGACACATACCAAATTAAAAACTTCATCTCTATAACTATTTTATGTATTGATTTAAACGAGCTTTGCTGCTAGCTCTAAGATACTGTTTGCATTATATTTGCATATCTCTATAACTATTTTATGTATTGATTTAAATAACCTTTGTTACTTGCTATAAGATACTGTTTACATTATAAAGCAGTTAAATTGTGTTTTATTTTATACATTTTTAATAATGTTTTCAGAAGATCAAAAACTTTTTATTTTAAATTTGTAAAAGTATTCTTGAAAATAAAGATAATACAACATCAAGTAATATAAAAAAAGATAAGATTTGGAACGATCTAGTGAATGATTACAATTATCCTATTTACACAAAGTCAGTTGTTCAAATAAAGGGTTTTAAAGGCGCAATTAAAAATTAAAGTAAAAAAGAATGTGACTTCGAATAAAAAGACTTTAAAGGCAACTGCTGTGGAACCGGCAACCATTATTCTTAAAAGCGAAGTGGACAAGCAAATTCAGTTGATTGATCCGGATATTGCTTTTGAAATTGAAAACAATTATGATGAGAATTTCGAAAATAAATCGAATATTTCTACAAATTATTTCTCAACATCAAACGCCGCCAATCAGTCGCCCTCTTTTGACTATGGTCAAGCTAAGAAATTGGCACTATCATCTCAAAAGAAGAGCAAATTAGCCCAATCTTCAGGTTGTAGTTTTTTTCCAGTAAGAAATTGAAGAAATGGCATGCAAAGAAGATTGTATGAAGATGCACATATATGCACTTAAGGAAATTTTTTTTAAAAGATACAAAAGTAAGCACATTATTTCAATTGAAAAATTACTTTAATTGAAAATGTAATCATACAAAAATTAATATTTTTAGATGGTTCTTCACCTGAAAGATATTTATACTTGATGGATTTAGAAGGAAGGTTAAACTAAGTATTTTTGATTAAACATTTCCTTTTCACATTACACATTAACATTCCATACCTAAAATTGTATAAAGTGGTATTATATGTATTAGATGTTATTATATTTATAAATGTAGTATACTAAATTGTAATATAATATTATAATTTTAAAACAAATTGTAATATTATTATAAATGGTACAGCTTTCAGTGTAAATTTGAAAATATTCAGTTAATAGTATGTATATAATTGTGAAAAAAACATTTTACATAAATATATCACTGAAATTAATTAAAATGTATAATTATAATTGCTTGTCTAACAGCTTGACTTCTGCCATTAGGTAAGCCGTATCCTTGATTGAAGTTATTGAGGTTTTGGAACTCAGGGACAGCCGGTAAATCTAATTCTTCATTTGTGGAAATTGAAACGTTGTGCAAAATAACGCAAGATACAATGACTGCTATAGTAGTGTCCAATTTAAGTCACAAACGAGAAGCTGGCCCGAGTAAAGGAAATATCCTATTTAAAACACCAAAAGAGTTTTTAATGGTATTTCTAGCATTTGTTTGAAAAAAATTAAATTGTCACTTATAATGAGTATTAGGTCTATCACAATAAAAAAAACACGACCTATACTTCAAAAACTAAAATAGCATTGTCTTATAGTTACATAGGCTTTCAGTTTTGTTCTAAGTCAAAATATAACCCCTTCAATAAATGACATTTTTTGATTTATAGTATGAAATATGTAGAAAGTGTGGCATACAAAAAATTGTATATGTGAAAATGTCAAAATTCAAGTATATTGAAGTATGCTATAAGAAAATGGCTATAATGCAAGAATATTTTAGCCTTTTTCAAATTCAAGTATATACTTGAATTTCAAGTATGAGTGGCCACCCTGTATACTGTTATTAGCAGAAAAAGTAATATAATTGATCGAATTAACTAGAACAATTGGAGTAATCCAATAACAGCAAATTTTAATAAAAATATAGTCCAGTTAACCAAGGATACATAAACAGTATGGTTAAGCCTATTCACAAAATTTTAATTGATATATTTTGTCTAAATAAATATATAAGTGTTCCTGCAAACCTCCATTTCATTTTGTTTTACATCTATTTTGTAGGTTATTTAACTAGTAAAAGAAAGCATATGGCTAGCATAAATTTATTGATGAAAGATTATCAATGCTTTGTTTATATAAATTAGTTACAAATTTTAATTGATCAAAAGTAAATACTTTTGAATTATATTCTGAATTTAATTATTTTTTATTTATCATATTGTATACCAAAATACCAGATTATTCTAACTCCATAGTAATAAGTTTGTACTGTGTACATTAACCTTTATAAGTTGAGCAATCTTTTTAATTAATTAATTTATACTATACCAAATACCATAATTTTTACCAAAAAATAACATTATCATTAAATAATATTGAACACATCATGTTTAAAACAGTATTATTTATTTATATGTCAATTGATTTGGATACACTTTATATTATGTATTCAAATATTCACAGCAGTACAAACACAAATACTGATAAATAATATTTTAGACTTTATTCAATTTTTTATTTAAAAAATAGTGTTGATTGTCACAATAATATTATGAATATATTTTTTAGTATATTAAAACAATTAGCAAAAAATTAGTAGATTGAAATCACAAAATAAATCTGTATTTATGTATTTTAAATATATAAATTGTGATAAGAAAAGGTTAAAGGAGCAATACCAATGCCTAAAGTTCAAGGCAAAATATAATTTTTGTATTCAAAAGAATGCAGCACAGAAGACTGGTGGTGGACTTGCTCTAAAGAAACCAGGGGCAATCTCAGAGCTCCTCTGGAACCTTCTGTCTGAGGACTTTGTCATTCCATCTAATGAATTTGTACTTTCTTTTAGGAAATGGAAACATTGGTGAAAATCTATGTTGTTGTAATATTCAAAAGAATTTTGTCTGTCATGTAACACTAGTCATGGAATTCTTTGATTATTAACAAAGTTTATGATGTTAATTAAGTTGATCATATTCATTGTTAAAATTAATTAGAGGTGGGTAATAGGATTAATAATTTTCAGAGCCTCTGTATTTGATAGTGCTACTAATTTAGTAAACACATAAAATTGCTTTATGAATACCACACAATTCTACTTAGTAATGCTATTTTTAGCATTGACCCAATATACTGACCTACATACTAGAACTAATCTCTAACTAAATTAAAAGTGATTTGTGAATACCATTTATTATAGTGTGAGATTGTGATGCTATTTTTAGATAAACATGTCATATATTTGTTAGCTACTAGTTAGAGTAGGTTTAGTTCGCATTCATGAATATGGGCCTGGCCTATGCCTTTGGTGAGATTATTTAAAATTAAATTTTGAAATTAAATTTTTTTTAAAAGATGTATTACTGATTTCAAAATGGTCTCATTTACTAAATTTCAAAAAAAATAATAAAAAGTTACATTTATTTTAAGATCAAAATATGATATCACTTTAGTACGTTAAAAATAATGTTAATGACATTATTTAGAGTCAGAGCTTGTATATTTAATATTATAGTAGTATATTGTAATATGACAGTGGAAGGTTATATAAAACAAGTTAACATATATAACAACAAGATAAATGAAATATTTATTAACACATATTAATAATAATTAAAGTATGTAAACTGAAACAATGCAATTAACCCTAAGTTGGCAGTATTTAGTTCATATGAGATATATATGCTAAACTATAATTCTTTGAGTTATTAATAGTGTAAAGTATGCTTATGGATGAGTTCAGTTATGGAGAGTTTAGTATCTTAGGTGAACTCTGGTCTTGGCTGGGTATGGGCATCCTAGGAGAACATGGGACTTGGCTGGGTATTGGCATCCTAGGAGAACATGGGACTTGGCTGGGTATGGGCATCTTGATATAGGGATGTCCTGTCTTGATGTGGGGATCTTAATAGTAATTATTTCCATTATTATTATGTAGAAAAGCTGACTTGTCTCTGGACATTTCCCTCTTGTGGTTCTATAACTATAAGGCCTTAATGCCACAAGTTAATCCTCTAATCGAGTATATAATCATATTGTTTTAAGCAAATATGGAAAGTTCTGTTAAATCCCAATCTGAAGTTGTCTCATGCCTTTAAACATTGTCTTAAGTAAATGGGTGCTACTTATTCTATACTGGGAAAAGCTCTCATTACTGGCATGTTTCTGCTCTTGAGTAAATATCCATATTGACTTGCCAGTGAAACTATGACTTGCATAAAGTATTTTAATTGCTAAAAAATCTTGTTACAGCTTATAATATAAAATGTTTAATGTCTTTCTAAAATATAATGTCTTATAATAATATAATATCTTTATAATAATATATATGTTTTAATTTTTTAACATTCCTCTTCTATAACTATATATATAGTAAGACAATAAGGATTTTTTTAGAAGAATTTAAAAAAGTAATTATGAAAATTTATTTGCATTGCTATAATAAGTCTAACAATATAATTATAGTTATAAAACCTCATTTAAATTGTTTTTCCCTAAAAAATATATAATATATATCCCTAAATATAAAATTTAGGCTATTGTATTTAATTATCCTGGGGGATATAGACTTTGAGCTATTTCCATGCAATTCCAGGGATATAGCCAGGTATATAGACTTTGAGCTATATTCCCTATGAATTCTGGGGAATATAGCCACAGTGCTGTAATATATAGTCTATAATTATATATATCTATGTATATATATTAGCAACAGAAAGTGAATTTCAGGATAAAGTGAAACATCCAGTTAGAAAGTGAATTTCCTAAAACCATCTGAATAAAACCAGCAGTTTGCAAACCATCTTGATTATAAGTAAAAACTGGTGCTGATTCCATAAAAACCAATGCCTATGCCAATTACTTGAGTAAAACCCAATGCCAAGTACCTGAAATAAAAAACCCTATGCCAATTCCAATAAGTCTATATTTTTAATTTATTTTACATAGTTATACTTCTATCTGCCATCAAAATAACTGCAATTTTATAATTTCAGCAAACAGAATTACATACCAGAAATACTTATAGTATTGTTATACATTAATAATTAATGAAAATTTTATATAAATATTATAATTATATTATTAGAAAAATATGAATCTGTAAATAAATTTTATTATAAACTTTGCTTGATTTATAAGATTTTAGTTTTTTAACAGCTGCCAGAAGTATAACAACTATGTTTATTTTATTAACTATTTGTCACTTACTACATCTATTTATTTAGAATTATCATGTCATTTTTATTATATGATTTTCTATCATTGTTTTATAATCAATTTGATAAAGTCACACTTAGATAGCTATTTTAATTAATGATTAAAATAAAATATAAAACAGTTGCTTAAGCAGTTTGATAAAGTTACATATAACCTGTTGAATTAGTTATAAATATTAATAAGCTTATACCATATGCTTATAGCCTGTATGTGCTTATATGCCTGTAGTTCTGTAAAATATGTGAAATTTAGGAATATAGGAAAATTACTTGTTTTGTCCAATATTTTTTGTACAAAATTAATAATTCCAAGAATTATATTAATTTATATTGGATTAGATACATACAATACATATTTGACTTTTTGCATGCTTATATGAAAGATTACTAAATAATATAAATATAGATTTTATTTATTATATTTTATAAAGTGATACAGATAGCATTAACATCCGCTTTATTTGGAATTAGCATTATATTATATCATGTATACTTGGCATCTGCATTAGGTTTTGTGGAATTCACATCAGATTGTATCCAAAGTACCTGGCATAAGCAAAAGATTATTCAGAATTTTTGTCCAAGTATTAACTCAGGTGTTTGGTATTTCAACATTTGTTTGTGAAATTGGCATTGAGTTTTGAACCAACCATAAGTTGATTAGAGATTATAATTTGGCTGCTTTGATATAAAAAAAAGTTACATGTAGCTATTTATTTAAGTGTACATTTTTAATTTAATTATGCATTATATGGACAATTTATTTTATAAATAGCAGTAGTTTTTAAAATTATTAGTGACAATCTTTTCTTCTTTTGAAGCTGAGTGAGTAGTTTGTTCTTAAAGGCATTA
This sequence comes from Coelogynopora nodosa, assembly GCA_034780555.1. Classification (NCBI taxonomy): domain Eukaryota; kingdom Metazoa; phylum Platyhelminthes; order Proseriata; family Coelogynoporidae; genus Coelogynopora; species Coelogynopora nodosa. The sequence goes on from JAUZND010060108.1 coordinate 9,357, forward strand.
GGTTACTGAATGTCTGTAATTTCTTGAGGCAAAGCTTTCCAAGTCTATTTAGTATATAATAGAGGTTTCTCCTATACATCAATCTTTTCCATTTTGATTTTTTTTTAAATTTCTTTATCATATTGTATACCAGATTATTCTAACTCCATAGTAATAAGTTTGTGCTGTATACATTAACCTTTATAAGTTGAGCAATATTTGTTTCAAATAAGTTTTAACTTTGAATGACTTTTATTTTTGACTTTTGTTAAATAACATTTTTCAGGACAACATCAACTTGTAGAATTCATTTCTGACAAGTAAAATTTGATACAAGATATTGTTGCTAAGACATGCTGCTAGAATTTTTACATGTTATATTATAGCTATTTTGCTTATATCCAGACATGCTGCTAAAATTTTTATATGTTATATCGCATATACCTATTTTTAATATTTCAGTGTCTGCTAAATTTGGTGTCTGTTCTACCTCGTTTGATCTGTTATTTTTTGATTGTGAAATGGATGATGACATGGTATCTGCACTACCCAATCCATGTGAGATTGTCATGCAGCCGAAGACAGGTAATCTAATGTCATTAACCCTATTTAGCCCACCATTGGCCGCAGCGGCCCAATATATATATTTTTTACCATTGTAATCGCTGTTTTAAATGTATTTTATTGAAACTTCATGACTTTTTCTAAAAAAAAAATCTGTTGTCATTTTGATACCTCATCGACAATTGCAAAAATTTCATTAAATTAATTGCACTACTTCAATATCATATATGGCAGCCAATCTAAATCGATAAATATTTTAAATCAAATTATATAAATAAATCAAAAATATCTTTAGTCATGTATTATCTTATAGAAATTTAATATGTTTGAAATATTGTTTATAAATACAATTATACAGTGATGGTTTCATTTAACTTTATAAGCTACACATTTTCAAAAAAAGATATTTTTTAAACATCTGTGTTTTGGATTCACATTGGTATATAGTATTAAAATTTTCTAGAGTGATTACATACACCCATATAACTTATGGTATTAAATTTCATGATCATGCCTAATGTAGTTTATAAAGAATATTGAATATTACAAAAAATGTGGAAGTGGAAGTTAACATTAATTTACTTTTTTAAATTTTTCATTACAGTGCCAGCTGCATTACCTACTCCAAGTTCACCAGAACCCCAGTCATTTGTTGCTATGCTGAATTCAAATTCATATACAAAACCAAAATGTACGGTTCCCACGTCTCCTACAGGTGCCCATGTCTCTTCAACACCAACGCGGCCATCTGTGACACTGGTATATTAATAATCACATTTTCTAACCATTTTGGAACATTGTAAAATAGGTGTTGCAGTCAAATAAGTTTTTACTTTAATATTACAATATTGGCGCCCTATTTATTGAATTTATCTTAATGCTTCTTTTTATTAATATATTTTAGATAAGATAGATAATTAATATAATTCATAAAATGTTGTCATTTATAAATATGCATTATTTCATTTATACATTATACAATATTTCAAAGTTATACAAATGAAAAACATTTTAACAAAGATATTTTTTAAATTATAAATATTTAAAAAAATAAATAAAAACCAAATAATAATGTTATGAGTAGTAACAGTAAGTAGTATAATTAACGTAAATAATATGTTTTTATGAATATTATTAATATGAATAATGAATTAATGTACAAACAATGTTCTCGCATTTCTCGAGATGTGATTTGTTTTTGCTTATTAATGATACGATATGAATATTATACAATCGCTTTTCTCTTCCCAGCAGGGCAATGTAGAGCAGAGCAGATTCTACTCGCCTCAGGGTGCTTGGGCGACACCCACCGGAGCCTACTTGCCTCAGGGTGCTTGTGCGACTCCCACCGGATTCTTCCCGGCTCAGGGTGCTTGTGCGACACCCACCGGAGTCTACTCGCCTAAGGGTGCTTGTTCGACTCCCACCGGATTCTTCCCGGCTCAGGGTGCTTGTGCGACACCCACAATCAACCAATCAACCAACCAATGCAACCAACCATCAACTCGGGATCCCCCAAACCTTTCTAACAAGCGGCAGTCTGTATCAGGTGGAAAGGTATGTATTTGTGGTTACTACTCATGTAACATGCGAAGACTTGAGAGACATTTGCGTGCTTGTTTAGAGGGTGGGCTGCGTTGTTATTCATGCCCCACTATTCATAAGTCATCGAAAGCCTTTTACAGACACACATGTGAACAACCTATTTCTGCAGAACCAGTTATGTCACTTCACGTTGATGCACTCTCCACCTTAGCCATTAAGCTAAAGGGGCAATTGCGTACGCCATCATCAACGACCGATACCATTTTCGAAATAATGAGAAGTGTGTTGCATGATGTTCGACCCTTAATAAAAGAACGAAGCCAGCAGATATTTGATGAAAAGGTGTTAATGGTAGACAAATTGAGTTGTAAATATCAACGTGATAAAGTAATAAATTCGAAGTTCGATATTCTTGTTCCAAAAGAACTCTCTCTCATTTCGGGTAAAGCTTATTACTTCAGCTTTTTCGAAATAATCACATTTTTGCTTCAGATTCGGGAGTTTGTTGAACATTTGGTTGATACTTCAGATCGATTAATGACTGACTTTTCAGACAAAAAAGCGAATGTCATAAACGTAAGTCTATATTGTGACGATATCGAGGTGGTTAATCCAATTGGCAAACATAGAAAGATACACAAACTGACAATATTTTATGTCCAATTTCATAACCTGCCACCATCGGTTAGATCAAAACTTGTCTCTATTTTCCCTCTGGTAGTAGCACCATCTAAATTTCTAAGAGACAACCCTGAAGTGGCTTATGGACAGATTCTTGAAGACTTCATCTCCTGCTGTAATCTGCTCAAACATGGAAGGCAATTCCAGTCAATCATAGGTCCAGTTGTTTTGCGACAAGATCTTGTGGTTTTCATGGGAGATACTTTGGCTAGTAACCATATTTCTGGGTTTAAAGCAGGTTTTTCTCCAAAAGTTAGACACTGTTGTCGGACCTGTTTTATTTCCAATATTAACATACATGAAATTCATGACGAGGCTCTTTGTGATCCCCGTTCATCAGCTCTGCACTTGGAACAGCTCTCTAACCTAGAACAGTTATCTACGAAGAAGGCGGTAACTTACTGGTCTATGCAATATGGCGTGAATTTTAGAAGTCCGCTGCTTGAGATCGATAACTTTGACGTCAGTCTGCATACGCTTCACGATCCAATGCATATTTTGACAGAAGGTCTCATCCCACATGAGTTGCGTCTTCTCTTGGATGTGCACATCAGACAGAGAGAATTGTATGCGTTGGATGCCATGAATGATTTTATTACCAGTTTTCCTTACTCAACTGCTGCCGCCAGAGACAAGCCTAACCCAATAGGAAAGAACTTCGACATTTCTACATCACAAACATCTGGACAAATTCTTGTTCTTGTCAGGTTGCTGCCCTTATTCATTGGTGACCATGCTGATTTGTCAGAACCACACTATGCTAATTTTCTGAGCTTATTGAAGGTTTTACAGTTGTCACTTTCGCCATACAAATCGCCTGACACGGCAAGTAGTCTTCGTAATCTAATTCGACAGCATAATTCAGACTTCCAAGGGTTGTATCCAGCATCAGCGATCCCTAAGCACCATTTTCTGTTGCACTTGGTCAGTCAGTGTGACAATTTTGGACCTGTGAAAAATCACTGGTGTATGGCTTTCGAAGGAAAACACAATTCTATTAAAAGCGTGAAATGGTCAAATTTCATTAACATTGCAATGTCAATTTCTACATACTTGCGATACAACACACTCGCAAGCTTTTTAAACAATGATGGCAAACTTGTGCAGAATCCGTTCGCTGCGAAAGCAGCGTATTTCAAAAACAGGGTGCAAGTGGATTCCATTTGTTACAGGTCTGGTGATGTAGTGAGTACTTGTGAGGGTGGCAACATCGCTTTTTTCGAGATTGTACAGCTGCCATCTATTGATCAGGACGCGACTGTATGCTGTTTGCATGTTCAATATATTCCCCACAAGTTGGCTTTTCGAGTTCTTGAAAGATCCGACAGCACTATAACATTAGCCTTAGAAGGGCTACGAACGCCTTGGACAGTCACTAAGTTTTCAACTAAGACGTCAACATTTCTTATTCCACGATCGTTACCTAATTAATTCTTCTGTATAGTTATCGTGATTATCTTTAAACTTGTTGTTTCTGACTATTTTTAACTTGTGTTTCATACGGGTTCTTATATACGTCATCTTAATCTATAGTAATCTGAACTATATGTTAAAAAGAGTATGTCTACAGTTCATCCATATTGTTTTTTTTTGCTTTTCTATATACAATACTTATATTTACGTATGATTAATTAATATTGTGAATGTTATTAGTTTTCTGTATATATCAAGTAGTAGTTTATTGCTATATAAAGTTTGTCCAATTAAATGAATTGGACTGTTTATTACGTGTTTACGTCATCTTAATCTATAGTAATCTGAACTATATGTTAAAAAGAGAATGTCTACAGTTCATCCATATTATTTTTTTTGCTTTTCTATATACAGTACTTATATTTGCGTATGATTCATTAAGATTGTGTATGGTATTAGTTTTCTGTATATCAAGTAGTAGTTTATTGCTATATAAAGTTTGTCCAACTTTAATCAGCTGATAACGTGATAATATCTATATAAAACTGATCAGTTGCCAAGATTCTCGGAGTGTGTCACTCCTTACCTCAACGGTGTCGCGGCCGAGCGCAAGCATTCTCTCAAGGATGTAGTTGGAGAGTTGGCTGACCATCTTGAGGCGCAGCTCCCTGATGGAAGTGACTCAGTGAGGAAGGTGTTCTTCAGGAGCGTTGTCGGTGAATTGAGAACTACGTACCCGCGGTGCACTTTTGGAAATGATAAACCGGTATGATGTTCATTTTTTACTACATTTCTTTAGCTTTTTATTATGACATAATATATGACATTTTTTATCTTAAACGTAATCTGAAATTTAAAATACACGATGATATACACCATATTTTTACAAGATGATGGGGAAATCAATTATGAATAAAATATGCTTATTTAATGATATTCTGTTTTTTTAAAGGTAAAAAATAAAAAGTAGTATAAATTTTATAAAAATGTTAATTAATGATATACTGCGCGATAGATTTATTTCATAAAGATACCCTGATGATCAGGTTATGTTATATATGTACATGGTGAAAGAACAATTATGTAATTCGGATTTTGTTAAGTGAATATTTAATATTGTTGTGTTACTGCAAGTAGCAAATTTTCGAAAAAGTACTATAAACCAAAAACCGACCGATTAAAAAATGTAGAATTTTCCATAAGTGATTATCTGAGTGGTATAAACAATCTCTTAAATTTTGATGCAATTCAGATTTCAAAACATAAAATGCAAAATTATCCACATGTGGCGCAAATGCTCTGATGTTAAATTCATGTTGAAATATTTAAATATAATAAAAAATCTAGTTTCATGATCAGTTTTTTGAATTTTGAATAGATTTTATGTGCTAGGTATTGCATTGATATTTAGTCCGCGAACTTATTGAAGTCCCCTCGTTTCTAACTATGTTATGATGTCTTTATCTGTCTAAGTTTGTTCATATATATATCAAACTCTTTTTTTATTGTCAAGATACCTGTACTACTGTTTGTACTACCTTAAAGTATATATAATTACATAATGTTTATATAAGTGTATAACTACATATGGGACCTATAATTCATCGTTTATTATTCCTTAATTAGTTAAAGTTTTTGAATAGCAGTTTTAGAATTATTTTTGTTGTGCAATTTTGATATGTCATGTCAGGATGTATGTCTGGGAAATTTTTTAATTTCAAGGTGACATTTTTTAATGTCAGGGTGAAATTTTTAAACCCTTTAACTGCTTATTGACGTCTTATTATCTCATTCAGGCGGGAATCGTTAAACGGGTTTCCAATATACTTCGGAAGCGTCGATCAAAGGTACGCGTTGCAAGGCTCAATAAAGCAAACCGGAGCTTCACCGCGAAGGGATCCATTGCAGGAATGGAGTGTATCGAGGTAATTGGCTTCATGTTTGTTAATAATACCTCAGAAGCTATTATAATAACTTGTTGCAATGAAATATCAATCTACAGCAAATAGAGCTTTAGGTCGTCTCATATTAAGTAGAATAGATCGATTTTTAAAATTATGATGTTGAACATGAAAAACATTAAGTTGTTTGGCGGACCAAAGGGTTCAGACACGTATATCTATCTTGTTCAGTATATATCTATCTTATTTAATGTACGACTCTCATATTTAATGTATAAAATTAAAATAACATGCTATCTACAACATTTTCTGATATTTCTCTTATAGGATGAACTTCGCAGGAAGAACAAGGATCCTCATCATGTGCGCCTTCTCGTACAGAAGATGCAGTTGCCGTTACCTTACGACAATCACAAGGAACAACTGGAAATACCCTGAGATTGTAAGTATATCAAATGTTTTTTTGTTGTGAAAATGGCAGCTTATGGGCCACGCAAAAGGTAGGTACGCCCTATTTCAGCAGTTTTCGACCACCTTGAATGCTTGAGTAAGCTTTCGGCGATCAGCAACTCTCCGAAAATCTTGTAAATGTGTAGCAGAAGTACCTAATTTTTCTTGTATATATTTACAATAAACTAGTGAGGTTTAGACCGGTGTAGGAGAGAAGAAGCCGGTTCCAAAAAACAACCTCAAAAAAATTATGCCCCAATCACATGCCTGCAGCATAATATGTTTCTGGACTTTACTTTTTTGTGTTTTCATTTTTTTAGCATACGTACGTTTCAGCTCCCCCTTCTCCTCTCCCTGTACGCTATGAGGTGACCCCCACCCCCTAGCGTACGTGATCTGTGCATGACCCCCTTATTAGCTTTACACAATATCATAAACTATCGCAGATTGTATCTCATGTTCCTTTGTTCTATAATAAATAAAGAATTTAAACATGTTGTCTAATTTCAGATATTGGACGAGTTCGGAAGGATGGGGATCACTGATGTGGAGTCCGCTGTTGGAGCCTTGGAGAGGGTATGTCGGAAGATGTATCCAAACCTCAACATCGCGGCAGCCATTATTAAGTTCCACAAGCTGACGACAAGGCGAGGTGTTCCTTGTCCTGTTGTGGTGGTTGATGTGAGTGCATTTATTTTGTTCATAAGAAGTACTAAGCTACCTAACGTTTTCGATTGTTTATTTTGGATCTGTGAAACGCAAATTATGACTGAACGATATGCCATGAATAATTCTGAAATTTTTACTCAGTGACTAAACATTAACATTTGATTATAGTGTAAAGGAGAATTATTTCTAAATACGATAACTCTTTTTTTATAACCCTCAAAATAGTACGATAAATTGTTTGAAATCATAATAATAATCCTTGTTGAAAATTATTTGAACATAATATAGATATAAAATTTATTATAATATTATCCATATAATGTTTACATTATAATATATCTATATATTATATCTATATATACCCCCTCCCCCGTTGAAAATAATACTTTCTGTTTATATTAAAGTAATATTTGCAGCATATATAGACTAATGTTCATCGGCATAAAAAAATCATCCAATTTTGTTTCTTTATTAAGTTATGAAGGAATTTACAAAAGCGGTATAACTGTACTAATATCGGCAATTATCACACATATATTTGTATTATTTCAGCTATTAATCTTAATTATTGAGTGTTTTTAATTACAATATGTAGTTTTAGTTTTTATGTAATATATTTTTCAATAAATATAATGGACTTTAACCCTAGAACGTACCACACAAGTACTACATATTAAGATAAATCAAATGTAAAGCTTTTAATCTATATTTAATTTTATAACTCGTGCTTTAGTGACTTTTATATAATGGATGTTTTTGACAAGTATTGAAAAATTTAGTAATTTTCATAATTTGCTGTCTGAAATAATCGGATATGAATTTTTTTCATTACTGTCTTAGTGAATTTCAATAATAAAAAATATACCACATCTATTACCAATAGATACTAATACCAATCTCTATTAGCCAATTACAATAGAGCAGAATTTATCGATCGAATTGCTGGTAGACTGTTTGGGAATTCCAAATCTAGCCATGACAACTATAATTATATATAATTATAATCTTATACAATACTATACAGAGTTGGCACAACTTATACTATATATAGAGTTGGCTCAATGTTTCATTGTCAAGTAGATATAATAAATATATACCTACCCAATATTATTATATATTAACATGCTGCACTGATTCTTACAACATTAATTAAATGATTCTTAAAACAGTAATAACACAATTAATATTTGGAATTCCGCAGTAAGACAATAATAGAATGTAGATAATAATTGGCTAATTGAATAAACGAATCAATTTCAAGTAATTAAATTGTATTTCAATGACAATATCCATAGTGAAATTTTAGTCGTTTACATACAATTTTCTATTGCTATTTTCTAAGTACCTAAAGGGTTACGTTAACAATAATTTTCAGGTCACATAAAAAACAGTCCAATTATTTTAACTTTATCCTTTTTTACAAATTTAATGAATAGTGAACCCTTATAAAACATATCCTGTAGAATTTACTTTACCAGGTACTTTTGTCACACCAAATATGTTAGTGTAATTATTTTACTGATACGTACTAGGGTTAATAAACAATGAGTGACATTACATCGCTCGATTAGTCTGCGAAGAATGTGCATACCCAATTTCAGACTAATAGGATTGTGGGAAGTATGGTTTCCTGGGTGGATGGGGGGGTTAAATAACCCCTGTCCGCGGAGCGCACCCTAACATGCATGTCCACTGACGAATGGTTAACCCTGGGTGATCTGAAAATAGCTATTTAGTAC
>JAUZND010060119.1:0-18296 GCA_034780555.1 Coelogynopora nodosa
GTGGTTTCCACTCTGCAGTACTAAGACCGTGCGTACTACGGCGGTGGTTTACCGGCGGAGTGGAAACCAAGCTTAAGTATGGATAGTTTTTAATGATTAAGTTAGTATATTATCACAGAAATTTAACATTTCACAAATTCCTAATAATCGTATAAAATTAAATATTTATGATATGTTTAGAGTTCTTTAAAAAACTTCTATCTGGAATAAGCAGAAGAGAAAACATAAAATCATATTTTCGATTGTGATATAAATTCATGGGCAATAGTTATCTTATGTTTAGTATCAAAATCCTAAACTTGGTTTAAAATATAATATCTATAACTTTGTTAATATTATACAATAACAATAGTATATTGAAAATAATAAAAATTGTACAAAATAATTAATTATTTCGTATTTAAATATTTAATTATTTATATAATTTTGAGATTTAATTAATCTAATAATGTTAAATTTAATCTATTAAATTTTGATAATTTATTGTTTTAAGGTTGAAATATTTTACTGTTTTAATATTTAAGCGTTTTTATACAAGTAGAATTTATCTAGTAGAATATTGCATGTAATTAAAATTTAATCTTTTTGATTAAAAATAGGCCTTATTAAACAAGTAAACACAAAAAATATTATAAAGGTGTCTAAATTTATAGTCTCAAATATGTAATAATTGAAGCTTAATGGTATATAATTGAAATATTAAAAATTAGCTAATTAAAAGTGAAAGGCACTCATACTTTTAACAAAAAAATAAATGCACAAAAGCGGTAAATTTCGAGTATGTTAAGACATACAAAGATTTTTAAATGATAACAGATTGAAGTATAAAGGATAAAACTTACACAAGTAAATAAACATAATGAATATAAAACAATTTAACTGAAGTAGGTATAACAAAAAGATTAATAAACACTTTATTTCAAATTCCTTAAAATTATATCAAAAACTAGAAATATTAAAATAATTATTCATATGCTAAATCGTGTCAATGCTACATGTACATAACTTTTCACATAATAGATAGTATTAGCATTAATTAATATTAATATTGCAGTCATATATAAGCACCAATTATTGCGTCAGTGTATTATGAGAGAAATTTTGTTATCATTTGTCAAACGCATTTGTCTCAGGTCTCATAAAACTGTAGAAGTAGATAAATATTTATTAAACCGACACGTACGAATGTTTTTAACATTGGAGGGGGGAAGGTTAAGTACTAAAGGGAGGCTAAAATATTTGGGGGATTGAAAATTGAAGTCACTCCTATTTTTATGCTTCTGTTAAAGTGAATGTCAAGTGAACACTACTTGATTTGAACTTTGCTATACGTATGATGTAGATAATATTAATCTGAATTATTATTAGAGATCATTATGGAAAAAGCATGCTTTGTTCTAAGTAAAAGAGGTGTACTGTTGTTGATTTTAAATCATTAATTGCTCTCCCTTAACAGTAAAACGGAATCTAACCGATACTGCCAATGTCTGGTGGCAGGCAGGATGTAAAATTATTGCCGCTACGCAGAGAGAATGGATTGCATGTTCGTGGAGTGCACAGTCACCAATCCAGAAGCAGAGTTAGTTGATCAAAGAAACGACAGCCATTAAAAAGGCGAAAATTAATACAGCGAAACAACCGCTAAAATTAATGAAGGCAACGCTGATCCACTGCCCAGTTTTGCAAAACAGAAGAAGTTTGTAAAGAGCTTGGTCCCATTGCATAGACTTCCTCCTATCTCACACATGAGAGCTGCAATCGTCATGTGTGAAAAATGAACGCTAACTATAGAAGGTAAGGGCTAATATATGGGGCTTAAGGATAGACTTATCATTTGTGGAACAACCTAGAATCTTTGCTTTTTGTGCCTCGCAGACACATTATATTCGACAGAACATTTAAAATTGCCCCAGAATATTTTTAATATGTTTTTACCATCCTTGTCAAGATCATGGGCGCTATGCATCCCGTTTACATTGTCCTCCAAAACGTCCATATCATTCCAAAAATTAACACATATACATTCGTTACTTTAATGTTCTGCAGACTATAAAGGATCCGTAGTATGAACTCCAGGTGAAGCTGTGTAATTAACCCTTTAAACCTGGATGAATCCACTGTGGATTCATGACACAAAGTGGATAGCGTTAAAAATAGAATGTGATGCTCATTCATTGTATTTTTTACATCATAATTGTATTTCATTTTAAAACTTTACGAGAAACGAAATTTTTAATTTTTGAAATAATTCCGTTTTGTAAAATTGTAATCCCACTTTTTGGTATAATCTTTCCTTGGTTACATCCAAAAAGTCGTATTAAATGAAAATTTGTATTTAAGAAAGTCATAATTTAAATATTCATAAATATAAAGTCTTAAATTATAATTAGTTGTAAAAAATAGTTGTAATTCAAAAAGCCTTAGTAATAAAATAGCACTTTAAATAGACGTATAATTAAATAGTAACTATATGGTTAATAAATTGAGAAGAATAATCCATTAAATAAAAGGTCATACAATTAAAGAGTGTTTTTTAAAATACTTAGTTAATTTAAAACTCTAATTGAACACACCACAACGTTACATCATTAAATAGAGTTGTGCTTAAAATGTTTACGACATCCGCTACTAAGGTATTCTATATAAAAGCAACAATCAATCAATCAATCAATCAATCAATTGATTTATCGATTAGATCTTATAGATCAGAACACCCACGTTCCGGACGACGAGAAGCCATATCGGACGGTTGTACTTACCGAACTACTTCGCACAAACGAGATGTAATGTAAACCTACTGTAAAGGTTAATAAATTACATGCGCTATATGAGATTGTGTTTAAAGAAACCATAGTATACCATTGCGAACTACCTACTATCGTCATTGGAAAAATGGAAGGCGCCAATGTAGAAGTGGTGACTATATCAAACCGAATTATATGAAATTTCTCACAATTACCAGCGAAAACTTTGCCTAGACAAAAATATATTGAATACTTAGCCTTCAACCTTCAACCCTCCGCATCATTCTTTTACATACCAAAATATCGTTTGTTTCTGTTTACTTATGAAATAATATTTTTATTGATCGTTTTAGGTTGAAATTCTATAACTATATCTTAGAATATCATGGTATCATAGTGTATAAGAGAAACACAATATATTTTGATTTGTAATAAAATATGACTCATACAAGAATAAGGGTTATTCGATATTAATTGATTACTAGTTTGGCCCATCCAAAAATGAGGGTGTTACTTACAAACATAAAGGACAGTTTTTCAAGTATCTTTGATCATTAAATTAAATTAAATTTTTAAAAAACACGTTTTTTATGTGTCTTTATAATTATATAATATTTTAATTAATTTTTTTAATTATACGAAAATTTAAACACGATATTTTCGTCAAAAAGATTACAACAATTTGTTTACGATTTTTTATTTAAGACTTAACGGCTTTAATGCTTTAAAGTTTTAAGGTTTAAGGCTTTACGACTTTTCTTTAACGAAATTTGAAATACTACAACATTGAATATGACTTTTAACACTGAATCCAATCCCTCAACTCCTCTTGTCTCACTATAATATACATCAAGTGTCCCATTACGCTAGCCATTCCAATATGCTAAGTATAGCCCTATACCCTGCTGCTAGTTAGAGTATCACTACGGAAAGTATTAATAAATCAAGATATTTCATATATTGGTACTAATCATTCATACAATTGTTGAATTAATATTGTATCAAACAAGCGTATATATATATTTATATATATATATATAGACAATACTTTGAGTCCTGCATCCGGACGAGCAAAATTATTAGGAAAAATCAGATAGTGCTGTATTTTCTTGGCCATAAAAGAGTAGACAAAAAAAAGAGAAAGCACAATTCAGTAGGTTGAAATATGATAAGCTGTCGAAAAAATTAAAGAAGAAAAAACATTATCGAATTAAAATATGGAGAATAGTCAATACGATAAAAAGTATAGGAAATTGTGGGTTATTTTCTCAATTTATGGTATAGGGTTATAGCAAGTGGAGCACGAACATATTTTTTAATGAATCCCAATATATGTTATTAACCATATGGCGATAGATAGCACACCACTATTTAACATGCACAGTTATCATATAGCATTTTGTTTAAAAATAATCATACGAAACAAAATGATTTATTGTTATAAAAGTCACGAATGCAAGAAGTGTTTAAACTCAAGTCAGAATCAGAATTTTTTTTTTTATATTTTGAAAAAAAAAGATGAATGAGTCTTAATGAATAACACCATGAAAATGACAAATATGCGGGAACTGTAAGGTGATTATTAAAGATAAATTTTAGAAAAGAATTGATGTGAGGTTTTTGTAAATAGTTTTACACCCATTTTAAGAGACATTAGTTTTAAGATGAAGGTTTAAAAAGCAGGTAGAACAGAGAGTTTTTGTTGAGGCATAATAGACTGTTACGGCATATTGTTGCATATTGCTGCATATTGTGGTATATTGTTGCATATTGTTGCACATAGCTGCATATTGCTGCATGTTGTGGTATATTGTTTTATATTGCTGCATATTGTAGTATATTTTTGTCATATTGCTGCATATTGCGTTTATTGTTGCATATTGTTGCATATTGCTGCATATTGCGGTATATTTGGGTATATTGTTGCATATTGCTGCATATTGTGGTATATGTTTGTCATATTGCTGCATATTGTGGTATATTGTTGCATATTGTTGCATATTGCGTTTAATTTTGCATATTGTTGCATATAGCTGCATATTGCGGTATATTTGGGCATATTGTTGCATATTGCTGCATATTGTGGTATATTGTTGCATAACAAATTGTTGAGGTATATTGAATATTCCAATATTGGATATTAGGGGTCAAAGAGCATCCGAAACTTTGTGCACATCGTAAACATTGTTAGAGAAGCACTTTTAATTTATTATTCACAAGTAATATGTTTATTTATTAATGGGAAAATTGTGACGTTTATAAAAAATACTTGGCCAGCATTAGTGTGGCAGGGGTGGCAGAGAAGATGAGCATACATGTATATATGAATATACATGCACGGTTGATAAAAGCAATAAAGACATGGTTGTATGGAATATCTGTTATTTTGTTATTATTTTAAAAAGGTAAAAATTCAAAATACAAAAGAAACTGAGAATATATGAATTTAATTTAAAACTCAATATTTGATGTGTTAATTTTTATACTGTCTGTTCTGACACTTACTCTATGTATAGTGTAATGTCTAATAGTGCCATTGACTCGGTTTATCGTTCTTCTCTTATTTTAATCTGATATTTGATGTTTTATTCATATATTTTAACTATTGATCGTTTTATTTTGTTCTAAACTTTCTTAGCATTAAATGTTATAATTATACAAGTATAATTATAAATATATAATTATATAATAATATATATATAAAAATATATATATAATATATAATATATAATTATTATTATTATAATTATATTTTTTTATTATTAATTATAAATTATTAAATATTATTAATTATATAATTAAGTCGTTATATTTCGGTAACACTACCTTCAGAATAAATTAAGTACTGAAATATAAAGGTATTTTACCATGTTAATCTAGTAAGGCTTAATTTTCTTTAGACTACATCCTAGGAAACATTCTATGATAATGCAACAAAACATATTGAACAAACTCAGAAAATTTACTAAATATTCGACAAACACAGCTGTCTGTCTGCTAGGCAGAGATAAGTAACACTGTTAGGATTCTAACCTGCTACCTTCACACTCAATCACCAGCGCATTAATGAACATGGGTATCTAACCCCTATAGTTCGAAATATGTACATTTTTAATATAGTTTTCATTTATTGTCCAATTAATTTATACCAACATGTCTAAGGCGTTTGGTCTTCAAAAATGTATAATAACTTTACATTATGTTTACATCTAACACTTTTTGTATAATTTCATAAGGGTAACCTGTATAAAATGAAATTATTTCATGTCTATCGGTTTCATTCTTGTGTAATAAGATAATGATTGGTACAAAATGCCCAGAGCATGCGTTTTTAATTTAGATATTTGTAAAACTTTTTTATCTGTAATTTTCAGTTACTTTATTTATTACAGCTTTTTATTCGCACACAAGCAATGTCATTTATCATTATTTTTAATACACGAAACGATAAATAGTTTTCATTTTCACTGTATAATATAATTACACAATAATACAATAAAAAAATTGCTATAATTATTTTTATCTAATAAAATATAAGTTTATTTATAAGTCTCGGGAAATTGTACTGATTGGATAGGATTAAAATAAACGAACTTATCAAACTATATATGTCTAGTTGAAATAAACTGACTTGTCATAAATATTTAAATATACACAACAGCACTGCTTGATATGTACAACTACATGTCAACATTCCGTAAAAAATCGACGGCAAATACAACTGTCGGATAAATATGTATGTTTGGGTCTACAAATATCTTTTCAGCTATATATATTCTAAAGTTAATATTAAAAAATTCCCATTATTCATGTTTTCATAAAAAAAGGTATACATTTATTAATTCACTGGAAGAGGTGCCCTTATATCTATTGCTTTCTATAGATTATTAAATACTCTGATCCCAAAGTTGTAACTCTGAAAGTCTTGTCATCCATTTATTACAAGAGGACACCATTTCATGACTTAATAGATATAATTTATTGTATCTAAAATTATATTTGACTGTAATTAAAATTTTGTATAATTTACAGAAGAGATCGTAAATTGTATAGCCCATCATATTGAGTTTGCCAGATAACTCTAACTTTTCAAAGTCAAAAAATAAAACACAATTTATAATTTTCTCTATCCATGTTATTGTAAGCCGTTTACCATAGGGATGAAATTATATTTCAATATACATACATGCTTGTGTTCAAAAATCAAACAATAATATAAGAAGATCATTAAAATCACATTTTTTTATCTTTTAAATAAATTTAACCCATTTTAAATAAAACTATTTATAATTTATTTAAGTTTTATTTAATTAATTCTTTTCATTTTTAATCACTGCAAACATACCATTTTAAGCAACATAAAATACGACTTTGATAAACTTAGAAAAACCATATATATACTATTATATTAAAAACATTGATTAAAACGTTATAAAAATATGTAATATAGTTGTAGACATATTTTTCATATATGTAGATTCATTCCAATTATTCCAATACATTTTTTTTCACAAATCAAATTACAATTGTTCTGAAAAATTGTTTTTTTTACATTTTATATTGATCCTGAATTTGTCAAAGTTTTCCAATTAAGTAAGTGTCCTCATTATCTATTTATTCATTCAGTCATCTGCATATTAACTATTTAGTATTACAGTAATAGAGTTTTTATTTATGTTTTTATGTTCTTAAACGATCTATTTCGAGTGTTGAAGGATTCAGAAAATGGAAAATGTTGTCATATTTGTTTTCGAAATAGAACAAGAATATTAAAATATGTAATGCATGAAAACGTCATGTCCAAATTTAAAATAATTTAAATACTTCATTTTACTTTTTGTTCAAATTACTTTGACAACATATAGTGTATAATTTTAATAATGCATTTAGCGATGTCGTATTCATTAGATCAGTTATACATATCAGTTGTCATCAAATAAATAACTAATTAAGTAAATATATATATAAATTAATAAATGCTAAAAAAATTAAATCAGAAAAGAGTCGAATATGATCCTCACCCTCTGGTAATAAGGGGATTCCCTCCCCCGGGCACTCCCCAAATCTTCCAACTGGATCTGTCATGAGAACTAGCTAGAACCGAACTGGGACGTTGCTTCGACCGCAGCGAATCCTTCCTCTCAATGTTACGATATGCTCTGGGCGTCGTTTTACCCGGCCTGTCTGATCCATCGCATGAATTAGGTGGAGGTGGAGTCAAATCTGATGAAGAGTTTGATCGCCGTATTGTCCTCCGATATTGACGATGTGATTCCCGTTCACGAGACTCAACATCTTTGATGATCTTATCAAGCTCAGAATAATCGCGTTGTATCGTAGATTGCAGTAATGAAGTAGCCTCTGGGGCGGTCTCACTTCTTTCGATGATGCCCAAGGCCGATTGAGGACGCTCTGGTATTTGAGACGTTTCTTTTTTCCGTTGCGGTGAGTTATCTCCATAGAGATCAAACGGAGCTTTGAAACAAAGTTTTTCTCTGTCTTCTTGACACATATAACTATGAGGCCTATTTTCGAGGCTAAATCGGGTAGCAATACCACTGCCATAGGCAGAGGTAGGTCTGGGTGGAATAAAACTAGGAGAAGTATTGTGTTGTACTACAGCTGTAGTTGGTCGGTCTGTATATTTCGAAAATCGATATGTATTACTAGGTGAGAAGGATTTAACGGTATTCATGTATTCTCTTTCCAAATCCAGACTATTACGCTGACCTGACTTCTCCAGGTAATATCTGTTAAAAAATAAAATTACAATTAATAATGATATTAATATTTGTTCTCAGTTCTTTGTTTTGAGTATAAGATAATAAAGTAGCCTGTTTTAAATCTACTCTTGTAATCCAATTATGATATTTAAATAATTTTACAGCACGATCCAATTCATTCGAAATCTCGCCTATAGAAGTTGATTTCACGATTGTACGCCTGGCAGTTAACGTACACAATGTTTTCATGCAGGTGATTGTAATTGATCAAGAATATTAATTAAATACCTGCCTACTTGATTAACTCGTGTAGTCTATTGCGATGAAACAGATTCTATCGTCACAAATACGTCTGATCGGAATACGTAGATGATACAAGCATAACGCAAAATAAAGGCATTTGTTTTAAATGTCAGTTAGAGAGCAAACGTCGAGCTTTTTTACTACAGGATAATGACCTTCTGTTTATAACTTATATTGATGTAGCGGAGGCAATATTCGATTGAAAATTCGACTATTCGAATATTCGACTGAAAAGTTCAGCATTTTATGTTGATTTACGAGACGCAATGCAGCTTAAAATTATTTATCTTTTTTATGTTGAAGAAACGCTAAGCTGATATAATTCAAAACGTTAATTGTGAAGAATAAGTGCTCTTGAGAGAGAGAGAGAGTGAAGTATACGAATTCCTTCACCAATTCTTTACTTTACAAGGTAACTGGAGTAAGCATACAAAACATACCAATCCTAATCAAGTCTAGTAAGACACAAAATATAGTTCTAATTTAACTGATCAATAAATTAACAGAATTTTTTTATCAAAAGAGCTAAATCTATTATGACATATTGCGCTAATTTTGAGACGGTTAAACCAATAATAAAAAATTATTAAAATATACAGAATTACAATGATCGAGTTTCATATAAAATGTTTATTACATAATATATACAGAGATATTTAATCAATGTTGGAATATAAGCTATATATTGTAATAGTTGAAAAACTCGATATTGTAATTCTATTATAGGCGTCCGTAATTACGAGTTACAAGAATAATCAAGTTTAAAAATGAAAAATTGACAGAACGTTATAACAACTTTTAAGTCATTTTGTCGCATTAAAGGTCCTCATTTGAAGGGACTGATGCTATTAATTGCACACTTTTAAAATTGTTAAACAACCTCATTTCAGTCAATACGCTTCAGAAGAAACGTATATAATCGAAACATCTGCCAACGGAGGACTGATGGTTTACGTATACTGGCTTCCAGACTATAAATGTATCGCTTTAATTCACCTTAACTGTTTTTGGAACACAAACGATATTCATTAAACCAAAAAATATATAGAAATTATTTATTTTACAGACAGTGTTATCAATATTCGAAATATAGCAAAGCAATAATGTTCAACAGGGTAAATTTGAATCATATTTATTATGATTTATTTTTTGGCTTTGAGCAGTTGCTGAATCGTAATAAATCTTTTACAATTTGTATATTATTGTTAATCTGGAGTGTTCACGATGTTTAAGTTTTGCCAATATTTATTTATATTTAACGGATTAGAGTGGTACTTTATAGTTAATTACCCGGCCGTGGCCAATTTATAAAAGAATCTTTAATGTGTACTTCTAGTATTGATCACCGACTACACGTTATTAAAATTACTGAAAAATGTTGGAATATTTTGATCGCTATATCAAAATCACTTTGATGATAATTGATTACTTGAGTAAAATTATTTATGAATATATTTTCAAACGGCTAAAAAAGGCAGAACCCGTTTTCTTCAGCCCAGTATTTGTGATTAACACATAATATCGTGCATTATTTACTTCTATATGAAGGTCTCACTGATTTGCAGAGGCGCACCCAGTGGAGGGGTGGCGTTGGTCACGTACGCCCAAAAATGAAGACTCCCATTGCTCCTGTGTTATATATGTACATATACATTGTATATATATTTAAATGTACGCCTATCTTGGATGTCTTTTTTGTGATACTCTGTTTAATTTTTAGGGTTTTGACTAAATATAAGTTATATTTTAAAAATTCCCATAAAGTAAGTACACAAAATGCCAATATTCAAATAAGTGTAAAATAAGGGTTCTCAGTTTGAAGGGACCTCTATATATATATATATATATATATATATATATATATATACACCAATTATATAAATGCTAAATAAAGGCCTTCTGAGTCTGAAGAGGGTTATACGATAATTAAGTTGCGTTGAATTAAAACCTTTCGTAATGTAGAGGTACACTTAAGTGACTGGACAAATATTCATAAAATCGGCCAATTATAATCTGATAGTAAATGATAGGAATGATTTGATAGAAAGGTTAATTTTTATTTAGGTAATTAATTATTAAGATAATATAACATTTTTCAAAAATGATAAATATATTGTGTCGGTTGCACGATTCTAATTGGATTCGAAGTAATTTTCTAAATTTCTTTAGGATAATTTATCATAGGTTTTGACCCTAGATGTACTAATAACCCAAAACTTCTTAATTTTTTTATTACTTGATATATTAAGCATAATTCATTATTACTTATTACTTATAGCTTAAATGTTTCAAATTAAAAATATTCAATTAAAATAATTAGTGAATACTAATAATACTATATCAAAAAGATTCTGATCGAAAAGAACCCACTGTTTGTAAAAGGTTTGTGCTTCATTAGAATTTTTTGAACAAATGATCGTATTTGAAATCAAAAGGTTTTCAAATCATCCTAAATTCATTTCATAATAAATTTGAGAATAAGTGCAAACGGAGTGTGCAACCTGAGATTCAACAAAAGTTTGACTAATTTTTAAAAAAATGGAAACGTTTTGTAAAAAGTTTAAATATTTACTTTACTGAACCAAGATAATTTATTATTCCAAAAATAATTAAAATATGTATTCAAATTGGCTCCCATTTACTTTTATGATTATTTAATATAATTTTAAGATGTAGGTTGTAATATTAGCGAACATCAAGAAGTTGGCGTCTTTTATGTTTAAAATTACAAAATTATCATTATCAAGTTTTAAAAAATTTAATTTAGGGTAGGTTTTCTCAATGATCAAATATATAAAAGTTCTTCCAAAATTAATTCAATAGGGCTTTTGATCAAGTGAAACGACGTACTTTTTGTAAAAACTGTCATTGATAATTTCTTCAATTTCCACTTAAATCTTCATAAATATTGCTTTTCTAAAATATAAAAAATGCAGTTAACATCTAATCAAATACTGAATTTTAATTTAATTTTTACTATTAAATATATTTCATTTAAATTTTGTATATATATCTTTTTTTTACGAAACTTAAAAAAAACATTATATGTTAATTAAAATCATATACATAAACTATTACTAAATATATCAAATATTATGTTAAAATAAATAAGGAACTAAATAAAAATGTTAAACACGTACATGTTTATGTTAAAATTATAACCAATATATTTTTAACTGAAGTAAATAAACCCTTTATCAGACTTTGAGTGGTACTGGTGATTTGTATTAGTAAAAATCCGAAATATAGGCTACTTTATATATTATTTAATAAAGAAAAATTCTTCCATTAACGCAACCTTTTATCTGACAATAATAATCAACATATTGTATAATCCACAATTTTATTATTACTATTTGCCCCTTTGTAATTTCCTTACACTTAATGAGGTCTAGGAAATATCCCTCCAATTGAAAAAATTTGTGTGACACATTTAACATGGTCACTGTATTTATTCACAATTAAAATCTTTATTGATATTAATGTAATAAAGAGATTTTATTTTTTTTGACAAAAACTGAAAAAGAACGAAGGCTATTCAAAACTCAAACTTATTTTATTCTTTACATTTCTGTTTTACGTTAATTTCACCCAACTCTCACTTTTGCTGTTTTGTATTGACAAAACTACATATTGTGTACATGTTCCACAAATTTTAATCTTGTGCGATTGACAAATTAATTTATCCTGATGATTATAAACTATTTTAATGTGGTGCTAACATTTATAAATTAATTTAGGCTAACACTAATAAACTAATTTAATCTATGCTAACGCTTGTAACAAACACGGTAAATTCGATAAATGACAATTGTTAGCCTTATCCAGCCAGCATCATACATTAAAATAAACCATATTAAGAAAATAATCTGCTTTAAATTGTTATCAAACACTTGTCATAACCTCGTCATGCAATTCAGAAATGAAAATTTAGACGTTTATAAACACTTATGTCAGTAATAAGTTCTCCTTGCTCTAAGGCTTTTCTTAACTTTTAGATTAAATTAATATTTTTTACAATTTTACTATATACATGTAATAAATATAAATAATATAAATGGTTCGTTTCATAATTTTTTAACATATTTCCAAAATTGAATTCTTTCCTTATTTTAAATTGATCAAATTTTTGGAAATTCGAAAATTTATGTCCTTAGCCTATTAAAAAATATATTTAAAATTTATTAAAAGGATTTTTATTTTGATATAAAAAGTTTTTAAATATAAAAGACTATCATTTGTTGTTTTTTTAATAATTTATAACTGGGATCAATCGGAAAATAGCACAGACATTCTGCAGCATAATTTCAAAAATGTAGTACATTTTCATACTTTTTCATACACCATGCAGCCCTCAATGTTGGATAGACACGGACTAAATTTATATAATATAAATAAAATCTATAATATATTACTTCGTAATTATATGACATTTAAAATGTGTATTAATAATTACATTTATGATACTTTTAAATTTACATTTACTGCAGCCAGTGAAAAAATGATTTCATAAATCTTGAGTGTTCCAGGAAAATGTTTTAGTACTTTTTCATTATGAAATTTGTTAGTGCTCATAAACATTTTCATTGCAAATTACGGGCCAAATATATTCCACTAAAGTAAGTCTCTAGAATCACAAGAGCAGCACGAGTGTGATGTAAAAGAAGAATTGATTATTTCATTAATGAAATCGATATATAGTATAATATCATTTAACTTCTTTCTGATGATTTGAAATGTTTGCTATATCCGAAATTAGTTAATCCTCAGACGGTGGTTTTAAAAAATATGTAAAAACCGGAATTTAAGATACAAATAATTTTAGTTTAAAAAAAATGCAATAAAAAATTATTTATAGGAATGTGAAATATATTTAATAAAATTAACGTAGTACACCCGGGAATGCCAAGTAATTTTTTTTTATTTTAGCTGGATTTTTTCGGTTTCCTTTCATTAATTTAATTAATTTATAATTTATACAGCATGCCGATGCAGCATCCCATAATACAAAAATGGACTATATTTTAAAGTGGATATCGTATAAATCAGATATTGAATTCAAACTTAAACAAACGATTAATTATCCTGGGTTATACAATAATATCTTGATCGAATTTGTTATGTTTCAAAAGCAAAACATAGTTAAGCCCGGTAAATATATTATTACTTTATAGTGTATTAAAACAATATAATTAATTCAAATTCTTTCTTTTATTATTAAAGTGACGAATAAGTTTATACCACTACATAAATCATTTGACGTAATATTTCAATTATTGTGATCAAAGAAATAATTGTTATGCTTGTATTAAAGTTCCTTATTTTATAAACTCCAGATTAAAGCAAATATGTGCAATTACTAATTATTAAGTGCATTTTATATTATTAAGTAACAATTATTTATTAAGAAAATCACATAACAACATAAATTAGGAATCATCCGTAAATTTACACGTATGGAATATACATAATACGTACAGCGTCACATCTAGACTATGCAATATCAAAAAATAACAAAATGTCAATATTGATCATTTATTAATCATATTAATTACAAATAGTATCACAGAAAAAACCATGCAAAAAGATAACATAACATGTTCACCTAAATCTATTTACATAATAATATATACAATTTCACCATAAAAAGTGAAAAAACTACATAAGTCAGCTGTGATAAAATAAAATCTAGATGCATATAAATCAATTCATTATTATTAATTAACAAAATGTCAACAATATGATAAAAACACAAACAACGTATGTTACATTTTATTAAAACTAACTAAATGCATTTAATTAAATTACATTCCATAAAAATTATTTGTACAGTATATTTGAAATTGAAAACAAATTTACGTAATAGTTAAATATCATAAATAAAAAGAATTTTCTATAGTGATCACTAGAGCTCAACAAAAACACAAAACAAAAAGGCAATCACTTTTAAGAATAGAACTAAAATCAGAATGAGCTACAAAAGCTACTCATCGCAAGATAAACAATTAAAGCGCGGACCAATAATTAACTATAGTTTAGATGGATCATCAAGCTGTATTTTCATGCATAAAATTAATGCTACATTAATAAAGGAAAAAATACAAAAAATGGATATGTATCACAAAAAGCTTTTTGTATGTTAATTTAATGTGTACAATAAACTATAATTATTTGATCAATTGATTTCATTAGTTGTGCTATATATAACCTGAATCATTTGTATACATATTAAAACATGTTGAATATGGTAGTAATGTATCCACTAAACAGAATTTAAGTAACGTTTTAAAATATCGCTTACTTGATATGTGTGAAATGCCTTTAACAATTTCTTATAAATAAATGGTACACTTATAAAGGCGACCATCTATCATAAATATATTTAAAAACACATTAATTAAAGCAAATGCCTCAAATAGAACCATCAGACAAAGGTCAACCTAAGAATGCCCACAACTGAGATAGTATCCCTATTTCCAGGTGGTCGTGGTACCTCGACGCTGAGCCATCCCCCGAAATGCCGAGACCCCCGGTCCCCCCTTGGCTCCCCCATCCCCCAGCCCACTGCCCGGCCCGCCCAGCGCCCCTGCAGCCTCCAAGTTGGCTAAGTCCTCGTCATAGAGCAGGTCGAAGTAGCCATAGTTGTCCCGGTCAGCCACCTTGTTCCACTTGACATCGGGTACCTCGCCGGGTGGCACCGCTATGTTGAGGACGTCGTTGATCAACTTGAGGAAAATAAACCGTGCAAACAAAATTGTGGTAAAATTGAAAATCATATTATTGGATTTGATTATTTTAAATAATTAAACCAGAAATAACTAACTTGGTTCTTGCTCAAAACCCTCCTTGAACTGACTAATCGTAAAGAACTTATAAACTGAATAGAGTATGAACTTTTTATTCATTTTTATTTATAAACTTATGAAAATGTTTTGTAATAAGCGAATATTGTTATTTATTATTGACTAATATATTTCAAGTAACCTATTCAATAATTAATCCTTTTTATAGATT
Organism: Coelogynopora nodosa; assembly: GCA_034780555.1. Taxonomy (NCBI): domain Eukaryota; kingdom Metazoa; phylum Platyhelminthes; order Proseriata; family Coelogynoporidae; genus Coelogynopora; species Coelogynopora nodosa. The sequence goes on from JAUZND010060119.1 coordinate 15,785, forward strand.
TAAACGATTTAAACAGCTATACATAAAATTATAATTCTTACTTTTATAAGTATCGAAAATATTGTATAACCTAAATTCTGTAGTGAGCGAATAGAAGAAAACTGTCCATTTTCGTAACTTAGACAAGTACGAAAAATCAAACTGACAATACTATTTTTAATAAGTAGCATAGGAAGGATCGATTCTAGCCCAACTTGACCTTTGACTTTTGGCCATATCCCCCCTCCTACCCCATCCACCGCCAAAAAAACATTAAAATAATTTAAAACAATAATTAAAAAAACTAATTTACAAATTAGACTTAGAATAAAAAATTAAATCCACCTTCCCCATTTCCGTATCAGAAAAAAAGTATAAATAGAGATCTGCAGCTAAAATTCATTCTGTTTTCATCTCTTGACGTAAACGGTCGTATTTTCCAATCGCTCTCTAACTGAACTTAATTTTTTTATACTTCAATTTTGTTTCAATTATTAATTTGCTACTATTACACCCACGACTTCATTTACATTTTGGATTAATTCAATTCACGTGTTATGATGAATTCGCTATTCGGGAACATTTGAGATATTTCAAGTACTGAAGATGAAAACAGTGATATGTATGGTTGTGCATGGATACGTGTGGAGTTGCGATATATACATTTTGGATTAATTCAATTCACGTGTTATGATGAATTCGCTATTCGGGAACATTTGAGATATTTCATGTACTGAAGATGAAAACAGTGATATGTATGGTTGTGTATGGATACGAGTGGAGTTGCTATATATAGACGCAAAAAAATTACACGGAAACGCTCTCTCACAGTCATTGCCACACTCACAATTTAAATGGATGACTCAACCTGAAATAGATACATTGGACCTCACAACTGTTGATTTAAACAATGATATTGGATACATGTGCGAAGTAAACTTGGAATATCCCCCACATATTCAGGATATTAGTGAAGGCCCGCCATTTGCAACTGAAAAAGAGGTTATACTATCTAGCTGGCCGACTCCATTCATGTATTCGCAGTATAAAAACTTGTCTTCAAAACGGAAAAAGGACTCAAGTCCACCAAACTCCTGCTCACCCATAATAAAAAGGAGATATACGTTTGTCACGGAAAAGATGCCTGAGTTCTATCAAAGCAAGGAATTGTGCTAAAAATACATAGAGTAATACAATTTCATCACGAGCCATTTTTCCGGGATTATATACAATATAACACCAAAATACCAACCCAGATATTCAAGTCGATATACTGCAATATTGGGATGTGTGAAATACGAGTGCACAGGCAAACCTCAAATGGAATGGATATTCTGTCGTCCAAATACCTAAAGCCTCTTATTGTAAAATGGATTGGAGCATAAGAAAGCAAAGGGTGTGCAAATGTATTGTCGAAAATGTTCTAACTCACGATTAATACATGAAGGCGTAAAAACGAACAGGTAAAAATCAATTCCAATCAGACCAGATTTGCGTCTTACAATTACAACATCACGACTCTACAATATAACGAACAAAGTTTATCTTTCTTTGAAGATAAGAGACCATGGGTTTGGTGTCAATTACAGCCTATTATCAATTACAGGCAACCAATAAGTATCCGGCTTTTTTCTCGAAAACGCTCCTCATAAACATCAGAAAACAATCGCGCCTCAATTACCAACATCATGTGAAACACAGTATTAGTGACTTGCGAAATAGCGCCTCAATTACCCTCATCATCGTTTGTAACATAATCAGTGACTTGTGAAATTTGTGTATAATAATTCAATTTTAATCGTAAATGACAGACTTTCCTCTTGTCGTTTAGTTGTCCTTTTGAGCTATACTTACCTGATGAGATTATAATAAGATATAAACAGGATAAAAGACTATAAACAAACGAAACTGCTTAAATATACATATAACAATCATGTTTGGATATAAAGAGACGCCTATTACACACATTCACTGGTATTGTGGAATTCTACAACAAAATGTTTTGAAACAACTCAAGTCGGAGATTTTTGGAGTGGAAATAAGCATGCATCAAGGGTTGCCTAACAATTAAAACAAGATTAAAAGTGGAAATGTGGTCATACTCGATGATATTATCATTGAATCGTTGTCTTTTCAAGTGGTAACTAATTTATTTACAAAAATTGTTCATCATCGCAAACAAACAGGGTCCCTATTCCTATCTACTTTTGGATTTTCCTCAAAGTACATCACATGAGATTCGAATTAGAACACGAATTCTTCCACACGAACTCCCACAATATGCTTATACCGTAGTAAACCAGAGTTCTGTCTTCAACAATATTGGGACGGGAATGTCAAAACTGGAAGAATTATAATTTAAGAGGCAATTCTGTACTTTCGTTGTATTAAAATCGATTCTGCTGTGCTAAGCATGAACAAAATACTGCCATATACCATATCCGAAGGCGATCTCTCTCACTCGAAGGAAAATATGTTCTGCGGTCAATTGCCAAAGTTTCTTATTGTCGGTATGGTTACCAACACGGCATGC